>SJYC01138067.1:0-14091 GCA_006408675.1 Madoqua kirkii | reverse complement strand
TGTTTTTGTTGACTGTATAGAGATTCTTCATCTCTAGTTTATTTCTGATAAAGTTACTGTGAACATGAATAGCATCTATGTGCTTAAAATAATTCTGCAAACTTAAAAATAATATATAAATATAAGATGGTATTGTTTGTAATATGTGTTGAGATCTTAGCACGTACCAGGGACCAGGCTAACCATTTATATATAAGCATTTTTCAAAGTGTGGGTTTCAGCCTATTAGTACATCATGAACCTCCTTTGGTGGGTTAGGGTCATCATTTTAAAAATGGAACCAATGATGTAAACCATACTTTTGACATGCCAGGGACTTTTAAAATGTTATATTTCTATATGGCTATAATTTTATTTCCATAATTCCAAAATCCAAAGCTATCTGAATAAACAAAAGCTTTCTTCAAAAAAAAAAAAAAAGATTTAAAGCAAAATTTAACTCAATTCCTTTAATGGCAAAATCTTATCTGAAACTGAGGCAAGCTTAGTTATAGTCTTCATTCATGGTTTGTGTGATTACTCATCAGTTTGACTGTGGAAAGATTATTGCTTGATTTTGGAATCTTCTCTCAGCCCTCTTGGGGGGTTATGTCATATGTATTCTAGTCACTATATTACTTTCTTAAAATCCTCCAAATTCTGATTTTGGAAACATATAAGTCTTCAAGTATTTTGGTGAAGGTATTGTGGACTGGTACTTACTCATTTAATTGTCACATAAGGCTACATATTTCTTATTGAAGGTGACTGTCAAAAATTTGAGAAATACTGTATCATCTCATTTAATTCCCACAACAGCTCAGTGAGACAGGTGTTATTTTTAATCCCACTTTATGGATAAGGAAGGGACTTCCCAGGTGGCACTAGTGGTAAAGAAACTGCCTGCTAAGGCAGGAGACATATAAGAAATGTGGGTTCAATCCCTTGGTTGGGAAGATTCTCTGGAGGAGGAAATGGCAACCCACTGCAGTATTCTTGTCTGGAGAATCCCATGGACAGGGGAGCCTGGTGGGCTATAGTCCATAGGGTTGAAAAGAGTCAGACTGGACTGAAGCGCCTTAGCATGCACGCCCACAGATAAGCAATCTGAGGTTTAGAGACATCGGTTACCATGTCCAAGGTCATTCAATAAATGTTAGTGCTTGTTCTTTTTCAGCTAGTAAATTCTCAAAGAGCTTTGGTCAAATCACTAAAAATGTTCAAATCTTGCATACAACGTGGTGGTTGAGCACTGTTACAACACACACACACACACACACACACACACAGCACAGATTGCTGACACCAAATGAATCAGTGGTCTCCAACCACCCGTGGCTCCTCAGTCATTGGCAGCAAATTGTGATCATGAACTGACAGAATCATTCTGTCATTCCTTCAACAACGTTCAAGTCCCTGCCTGATGTCTCCAGCTTTACTGTCAGAAAATGATCTAAGAAAATAGGGCCTTCAGAGATAATGTGTTTTCCCGCTTTTGCCTTAGAAACAGGTTTTCTCCTGCCCACAGTGACCTCTTCGTCCCAGCCACCTCTTTTCAGTGCAGGAGGAACCCTTCTCCATCGGAAGTGAAACTCGGCTTACCACCTCCTCCAGCTGCTTTGGTGTTTCAGTTCCATTTGTTCTCTTCCTTTGACACTAACCTCTCCCTCAAACTGCCTCTCTCCCCCCAAATATGTACATATCTGCCAAGTGCTACACCATTCAGCGCAGAAGAAGACAATTCTCACAGTCCTCTTCCACCTCACACGGCCACCACAACCCAGCTTTAGGAAAGACAACGTCATGAATTCGTCTCTTATTCACTTCCTCAACCACAACAGTGTATTTCTGCCTTAGAACAAGATGATCAATGCCTTCTCAGTTGGTGAACTGAGTGGTAACTTTTTTTAAATTGAGATATAATTGACATATAACATTATATTAGTTTTGGGTATACAACATAATGATTCAATAATTGTACACAAGGCAAAATGATCATGATAAGTCTAGTTAACATTGATCACCATATATAGCTACAATTCTTTTTCTCATGATGAAAACTTTTAATATCTACTCTCTTAACAACTTTTGATACAATGCAGTGTTACTGAATATTGACTATGGTCACCATGCTGTACAGTATATTCCCATGACTTATTTGTTTTATAAATGGAAATTTGTTGCCCTCCTTTTCCCATTTTGCCACCCCCTAAAAGGAGATCAGCCCTGGGTGTTCTTTGGAAGGACTGATGCTAAAGCTGAAACTCCAGTACTTTGGCCACCTCATGCGAAGAGTTGACTCATTGGAAAAGACTCTGATGCTGGGAGGGTTTGGGGGCAGGAGCAGAAGGGGATGACAGAGGATGAGATGGCTGGTGGCATCACCGACTCGATGGACATGAGTCTGAGTGAACTCTGGGAGTTGGTGATGGACAGGGAGGCCTGGCGTGTTGCGATTCACGGGGTTGCAAAGAGTCGAACGCGACTGAGCGGCTGAACTGAACTGAACTCCTGCTTTTGGCAACCAATCTTTTCTCCATAGCTATGAGTTCTTTTTTTTTGGGGGGGGGTGTTGGGTTTCATTGGTGAAGTCATACGTTATTTGTCTTTCTCTGGCTTATTTTACTTAGCATAATGCCCACAAGACCCATCCATGTTTTTGCAAATGGCAAAATTTAATTTTTTAATAGCTGAATAATATTGCATTTTACATTTCTACCACATTTTATTTACTCATTAATTTTATGTATTTTATTTACTACTACTGCTGACTCATTTTATTTACTCATTTATTTACTCACCCACTGACAGACATTACAGTTGTTTCTAGTGTCCTGGCTACTGTGAACAATCCTGCAATGAACACGGTGGTGCATATTCCTTCTTGAATTCGAGGTTTTGCTTTATTTGGATAAATATACAGAAGGGGAACTGCTGGATTAAATGATAGTTCTGTTTTTAACTTTTTGAGGGACCTCCACACTGTTTCCCATGGTGGTTAAATTTATATTCCCACCCACTCAATCTCTGTCTTCATGTCTCTGTGGTATTTGCCTCTGCCAGATAGTCTCTATTCTCCATGCTTCTCCAAGGTCACTGTTTTCCTTCTGCCAGGCTGGTTGTTCCTTTTTAGTCTCTTTTTCAGATTTCTCCTCCTTCACCCATCTCTCAGAGTTAATCCCTGAGGCTCTGATCCTCTTATTCCATCACACTCTGCACAAGAGAGATCACCCATGAACAGGGCTTTCAGTAATGTTAATACGCTGATGACTGCTAAATCTTAATCTTCTTTCTGCTGAGCTTCAGATCCACAGAAACAACTGACCCCCAAAGAAGAGAAGACACCAAAGGAACCTCTAAATCAACAAGCCATAGACTGGACTCATCATTTTAGAAAAGTAGGAACCCTACTCCGGTGAGTTTCATCATTATTCATCCCATTGGCTATGTCTGAACCTTCTGTTACTCTCCTGGTCTCTTATCGTGCTTGCCTTATCTGTGACAACATTCTGTTAGTATTATTCTTTAGTATCTTCTCTATATATTTCCTTTTTTCTATCCTCACTGCTGCTGTCTTCATTAGGTTCTCATCACTTCTGTGTCACATTGTAATGACGTCCTAACTGGTTTCTTTGCTCCCATCCCTCCTAACATTCAACATTTTGCTTCCAGAGTAATATTTGTACAAGAATAAATCCTTCAAAGTCTGATCATTTCTTTATGGGGAAAACACCAGTGTTACAGCATGGAAATAAGGTCCTAAGTAAGCTATCAGCCTCTTTAATTTCTTTTCCCCCTAATTCCTATTTTGCTTAAACTGTAACCCCAAGAATTTCTCACGAGACTTGTAATAATTTATGTCATTGCATGCTTACCCATTGCCTATGCATGGTCTATTCCCTCCTCTTGTTCCCCAACACTTGAAATTTTCAGATTTCTTGATACTTTCAGTATCATGGGTGCAAAATATCTCATTGTTATTTTAAATTGATTTCCCCTGATGGAAATCAATTGAATTCAGTTGAATAAGCTACTTATCGGCTACTCAAGTTTTCTTCTTCTGAAAATTGCCTTTTCGTAAAATTTTGTCCGTTTCAATAGAGAAAGTGAAAGTGAAGTCACTCAGTCGTGTCCATCTCTTTGCGACCCGTGGACTGTAGCCCACCAAGCTCCTCCGTCCATGGGATTCTCCAGGCAAGAATACTGGAGTGGGTTGCCATTTTCTTTTCCAGGGGTTCTTCCTGACCCAGGAATTGAACCCAGGTCTCCCACATTGCAGGCAGACGCTTTAACCTCTGCACCACCAGCGAAGCCCCTTTCAGTAGAGATGTTTTATATTTTTATGATTGATTTATAGCATGACGTTTAAGTATACACACATTTTCAGAAGAAGAACTGTGTGGTAATAAGTGGGTATTATACACGTTAAGTTGCTATGTTGGTAATAATTTGCTATGACAGCAAAAGAAAACTAACACATACTTATGAATTTTAGAATCACTGTGCTGATGCTTGCAAGTTTTGGTCCCAAAACCCTCACTAGAGATTCATTTCAGTGTCTTGTTTTGTGTTTCTCTGTTGATAAACCAACAGTCAACTTTTTTGTTATTCATTTGAAGATGAGTGTCCTTTTCCTCTGACTCTCTAAGATTTTCCTTACTTCTTCTGTTTGAGAAGTTTTTCTACAATATTCCTAGGGTTCCCTCCCCACCCCACCCCTGGATCTTTTCTCTTGCTAGGAGTAGGTAGTGCTGCTTATATCTGTGGCTTGATGTTTTCATTTTAGGGCAAATTCTCTGCTGTACTTCCACCAGCACTGTTCTACCTCAGTCTCTCTTCTCCTTCAGTTCAGTTCAGTTCAGTCGCTCAGTTGTGTCCGACTCTCTGCGACCCCATGAATCACAGCACACCAGGCCTCCCTGTCCTTAATGACTTCAATTGAAAGAATTTAGATTTTTTAAACTGTTGGCCTAATTTGTCCATATGCTTGGTTTTATCCCCCCCCCAAAATCTCTTTGTTCTCTATAATTCAGTCTGGGTGTTTTTTTTCTGAGAATGTTCCAGTTCAATAATTCTCTCTTCTGTTGCATCCAATATATTGTTAAACTCATATACTTTTGAATAGTAATTTCTGTTATAGGATGTATTTTATTTCTAGAATTTTCTATTGAGTCTTTAATTTTAGTTTCCAATTCTATGCTAAAAATGTTTATCTTGCCACTTAATTTCGTGACTATTTTAGACAATGTTATTTAAAAATCCCTATCAGATAACCATAATATCTGGATCACCTAGGCCTGCTTTTTGTGTTCATTTTTAACCTTAGCTTTGGGTCAAGTTTTAGTGCTTGTATATCTTGTTATGTTTGACTTAGTGCCTAGTATCAATATATTAAACTCTACAGAGGTAATATAAAGCTATGTATAATGTTTTCTCAGTCCACAGAGGATTTATGTTAGCTTCTGGCAGCCATCGACACTGGGGGGAAATTGCTTCAACCCAATCAGGGTGTAAAATAATTTGACACTAAGCTTTGGCCCAAATTAGTAGTAGTGTTAGTTGCTCAGTCCAACTCTTTGTGACCCTGTGGATTGGAGTCTTCCAGGTTCCTCTGTCCATGGAATTCTCCAGGCAAGAATTCTGGAGTGGATTGCTATTTTCTTCTCCAGGGGATCTTCCTCACCCAGGGATCAAACCTGTGTCTCCCACATTACAGTCAGATTCTTTACTGTCTAGGCCACCAGAGAAGTCCAAATATAATGTACGGCTGCTGCTGCTGCTAAGTCACTTCAGTCGTGTCCGACTCTGTGCAACCCCACAGATGGCAGCCCATCAAGCTCCCCTGTCCCTGGGATTCTCCAGGCAAGAACACTGGAGTGGGTTGCCATTTCCTTCTCCGAAGCATGAAAGTGAAAAGTGAAAGTGAAGTTGCTCAGTTGTGTCCAACTCTTAGCTACCTCAGGGACTGCAGCTTACTAGGCTCTTCCGTCCAAGGGACTGTCCAGGCAATAGTACTGGAGTGGGGTGCCATTGCCTTCTCCAAATATAATGTAAGTGCTATATAAATAATTGAAGATGAGTGGCAAATTCAAGTTTTGATTTTTGGAATTTCATGGATATTTTTTTCAAATATTTTCCATATGAAGGGCCAGCTATACTTTCTTCTCTCCAAATATCAAATTCCTAGCAAATATATAATACTATATACAGTTTCAAATTAAACTAAATTAACAGGGTGGGTATTTTTTTTTTTTTTGCTTTAATCTGTAACATACTGCCATGAGTCTTTGGATGTGGCATTTAACCAAAAAGGCGGAATATGGTCACTCTCTGTATGAAAGGTGTAAATAAAACACATAAGGTGACAACATTTTTGTGTACTAGTTTTAAAACATGGTAAATGGCATTATCAACATTACTCATAATTTAAATATTATGTATACATTAGAGATCATCTACATATCAGCAATTATGTATGAGGAAATTTTTACTAGAAAATAAAATCTTTATAATGTTCTTATGCAGTGCTACAGCAATTAAATGTTTTATCTGAAGAATCTATGATATAAAAATTAGAATCAAAGTTTTACTTTTTGAATGCATGGGTTGTAACCCACAGAAATGAGGAGTATATTGTTTGATCAGGGTCTTATTAGTTTAAGAAGCAAAAAATTTAAGAACCAAAACATGCCACCATTAAACATACTAAATCTGAAAATAATGTAGCTAAAAGTTAAATCATTCTGTCTAGTAAGTTCCAAAAAATTCACACATATCAAACATTAAGGCAATTTTTCCCCAACCAAACAGTACTTTATAAAAATATATGTCACTTCAAAACATTATATACACAGTGACAATAAATTTAGCTAGTTGTAATCTTACTTTGCCAACTAAGGTCAGTCTAGTCAAGGCTATGGTTTTTCCAGTGGTCATGTATGGATGTGAGAGTTGGACTGTGAAGAAAGCTGAGCACTGAAGAATTGATGCTTTTGAACTGTGGTGTTGGAGAAGACTCTTGAGAGTCCCTTGGACTGCAAGGAGATCCAACTAGTCCATTCTGAAGGAGATCAGCTCTGGGTGTTCTTTGGAAGGATTGATGCTAAAGCTGAAACTCCAGTATTTTGGCCACCTCGTGCAAAGTACTGACTCATTGGAAAAGACTCTGATGCTGGGAGAGACTGTGAGCAGGAGAAGAAGGGGACGACAGAGGATGAGATGGCTGGATAGCATCATGGACTCGATGGACGTGAATTTGACTGGACTCCTGGAGTTGGTGATGGACAGGGAGGCCTGGCATGCTGCGATTCATGGGGTCGCAAAGAGTCGTACATGACTGATCAACTGAAGTGAACCGAATCTTTAATACATTAATAAAGTATCACATATTACAAATAATTTATACTAGGTGCTTGCATGTATGTGCAAGTGGAGTTAGAGTTTTAAGTACAGCTTTCACTGAGTGAAATGAACATCCTTCTTTAGTGAGTTCTCGTGTCACACACATAAAGTGGCAGTGGGATTGCTTCTTTCCTGCTTCTCTACAATATTGGAATTGTACTTCTTCAGGTGGTCAGCCATTTATTTTGAATATAGCCTTACTATTGGATGTACTTTTGAAGTTATAACTGAAAATCTGGGATGACCCTCCTTCTTGACAGGCCCTGAAATTCAGGTTTATTCATCCAGTCTTGTGAGACTGCCAAAGTCTCTGATTAAATTCTCAGCCTCTTGGTGGTGGTAGGTTAGTTACTAAGTTGTGTCAAACTCTTGCGACCCCATGGACTGTAGCCTGCCAGATTCTTCTGTCTCTGGGATTTCCCAGGCAAGAATACTGGAGGAGGTAGACATTTCTTTCTCCAGGGGATCTTCCCAACCCAGGGATGGAACCTGAGTCTCCTGCACTGCAGGTGAACTCTTTACTGCTGAGCCATCAGGAAAGCTAGTGGCACTGCCAAAATCTCTGATTAAATTCTTCAGCCTCTTAGCTGCTGCTTTCAAATCGACAACTGTTTTGAGGAGAAAGGTGGCTCCAAATGCCAGACTATCACTCTGAGTTCCCTCTCCTAGAAGAGGGCTTGTGAGAATAAAGGATGATTTATATGAGAATAAAGGAGAATAAATTAAGATCTATGAAATCTTAACACTAACAAACTGCTTTCAGCAGTCTCATTTTATACCCATACTACATTGTACAAGGATGCCTATTTTGTAGAGGTTCATTTGTGAGCAATTTATATACCAGTTCTTTTCTTTTACATTAGCATTATGGTTCTTACTAAGTTATATATATAACATTTTTATGGTTCTTTGATGGCCCTTGAGTTTCTCCGTGTCATCCTCATTCTAGTGCTACTGAATTCTCTGTGGGATGTTTTCATTTCTTGACAGAATTCCTTTTTGTTTTTCATACTTGCCTTTTCTGCCTGGGATGATGGGCAGTAGGTTGAGTTTTTCTTTTAAACAGATAAGACCCTAGGATATCTCAGTTACCCCCTTGATATCTTTATGTTATTTGGATATGTATAGTTGCTTTTCAAAAATCTCCTATTATTCAAGTGAAATGTTTATTCAGTGATGCTAAATTTTTATTTTATGTATATAAGTAGAATAGATTAGCTTTTCTGAAAGAAAAAAAAATACTGTTGTCCATATCATGGATAGTAATTTCATTTGCCTTCCTTTTAATATAATGCCCAAGTTACAGAAAAATACTTCACACAGTACAAGGAAACTCACAGAGCCAGGGCTGTTAATCTGCTATCACACAGCCTTTTATAGTTATCTTTTTTCTTCCCTGTAAGCCATCCCATTATTTCTTTAGTAGGAAAATGACTTGAAACCTCTGCTTATAAGTTGAGTGAGATGGGCTGAGTGTAGAGTGATATACTAAACCTTCTGTCAGTAGCCTTTGCATGGTCTTGATTTATAGATATTGAAAAGACAAATGGCCACTTATTTTTAAATGATAATTTCATTATTTAAGCTCTAATTTCTCTACTTGTAGGGTTCTACTTGATAGCTCCGTGCTACTTATCTGCCTTTAGGGTTTTGCTACTCTAAAGTTTACTGAACTTATCTTTAGCATTTCAGTTCCTCCAATATGCAAGCATCTAACATTATCTGAGAAGACTGACACCTATGTTTATAGCTGCCATTAACCAAAGGAAAGATGAAGACCACATGATCACACTTTTTACATCAGATGCAGAAAAAAAATTTTTTGACAATAGTCAACATCTTTTCACTATAACAACTCAAAAAAATAGGTAAAGAAAAAACATACCTCAGCATAATAAAGGCTATATTTGAAAACACCTCAGCTAACACAATCAATGAGGTAAAACTTCCTTTAAGATCCAGAACAAGGCAAGGACACCCATTCTCACCACTGCTATTCAAGATAGCACTGGGAGTCTTACCCAAAGGATTCAGGCAAGAATAAATAAATAAATAAGTAAATAAAAGGTGTCAAATCAGAAGGGAAAAAGTAAATCATCTCTATTTGCTGATGGTATGATTTTATAAGTAAAAAACCCTAAGAACATCACAAAATAAATTCATTAAATTTGTAGGATACGAAAATCAACATACAAAAATCAATGATGATTCCAGACACTAACTAACCAAAAGGGAAATTAAGAAAACAATCTCATTTACTTGGGCCAAAGAACTAAACAGACATTTCTACAAAGAAGACATACAGATGGCTAACAAACACTTGAAAAGATGCTCAACATCACTCATTATCAGAGAAATGCAAATCAAGACCACAATGAGGTACCATCTCACATCAGTCAGAATGGCTGCTATCAAAAAACGTCTACAAACAATAAATGCTGGAGAGGATGTGGAGAAAAGGGAAACCTCTTACACTCTTGGTGTGAATGCAAACTAGTACAGCCATTATGGAAAACAATGTGGAGATTCCTTAAAAAACTGGACATAGAACTGTCATAAACCCAGCAATCCTATTGCTGGGCATACACACCAAGGAAACCAGAATTGAAAGAGAGCACATGTACCCCAGTGTTCATTGCAGTACCCCAGTTTACAATAGCTAGGACATGGAAGCAACCTAGATGTCCACCAGCAGATGAATGGATAGGAAAGCTGTGGTACATATACACAATGGAATATTACTCAGCTATTAAAAAGAATGCATTTGAATCAGTTCTAATGAGGTGGATGAAACTGGAGCCTATTATACAGAGTGAAGTAAGTCTGAAAGAAAACCACCAATATAGTATACTAACACATATATACGGAATTTAGAAAGATGGTAATGATGACCCTATATGTGAGACTGTGAAAGAGATACATATGTAAAGAACAGACTTCTGAACTCCATGGGAGAAGGTGAGGGTGGGATGATTTGAGAGAATAGCACTGAAACATGTATATTACCATATGTGAAACAGATCTCCAGTCCAGGTTCTATGCATGAGACGGTGCTCAGAGCTGGTGCACTGGGATGATCCTGAGGGATGAGATGGGGAGGGAGGTGGGAGGGGGGTTCAGGATGGGGGACACAGGTACACCCATGGCTGATTCATGTCAATGTGTGGCAAAAACCACTACAATATTGTAAAATAACTAGCCTCCAATTATAATTAATTAATTAATTTTTTAAAATCCCATTTACCTTAGCAGTGAGAGAACAAAATACTTAGGTATAAAGTTAACCAAAAAATGAAAGACTTATGTACTGAAAACCATAAAACACTGATGAAGGAAATTTTAAAAGACACAAGGAAATGGAAAAAATATTCTTCCATGTTCATGGATTGGAAGAAGTAATGTCAAAGTGCTCATACTAACCAAATCAATGCAGTCTCTATCAAAATATCAATGACATTTTTAAACAGAAGCTGTAAAAACAATCCTAAAATTTATGTGAAACTACAAAAGACCCCAAATAGCCAAAGCATTCTTGTATAAGGACAAAGCTGGAGATATCACACTTCTTGACTTCAAATTATATTGTAAAGCTTAAGTAACTAAAACAGTATGGTACTAGAAAAAGAAAGACATATAGACCAGTGGAACAGAATAGAGAACACAGAAATGAACCCATATATTTATGGTCAACTGCTGTTCAACAAGAGGGCCAAAAGCAATGATAGTCTTTTCAAAAAATGCTGGAAAGTAGATATTCACATGCAAAAGAATAAACTGCACCTCCATCCCACACTATACATAAAAGTCAACTCAAAGTGGGTTAAAGATTTAATAAGACTTGAAACCATAAAACTTCTATAAGAAAACATAAGGGAAAACCTTGACATCAATCTTGATGATAATTTCTTATTGTCAAGAACTCTGACATTCTTTGGTCTCTTACAGAAGCACAGGCAACAAAAGCAATTATAGAAAAGTAGATTGCTGGGAGAAATACAAATAACCTCAGATATGCAGATGACCCCACTCTTAGGGCAGAAAGTGAAGAGGAACTAAAGAGCTCCTTGACGAAAGTGAAAGAGGAGAGTGAAAAAGTTGGCTTCCTGAATGTTGGCTTCAACATTCAGGAAACTGAGATCATGGCATCTGGTCCCATCATTTCATGGCAAATAGACGGGGAAACAGTGGAAACGGTGACAGGCTTTATTATTTTGGGCTCCAAAATCACTGCAGATGGTGATTGCAGCCATGAAATTAAGAGACGCATGCTCCTTGGAAGAAAAGACCAGCCTAGATGGCTCATTAAAAAGCAGAGACGTTACTTTACCAACAAAGGTCCATCTAGTCAAAGCTATGGTTTTTCCAGTAGTCATGTTTGGATGTGAGAGTTGAACTATAAAGAAAACTGGGTGCTGAAGAATTGGTGCTTTTGAACTGTGGTGTTGGAGAAGATTCTTGAGAGTCCCTTGGACTGAAAGGAGATCCAATCAGTCCATCCTAAAGGAAATCAATCCTGAATATGCATTGGAAGGACTGATGCTGAAGCTGAAACTCCAATACTTTGGTCTCCTGATGCAAAGAACTGACTCACTTGAAAAGACCCTAATGCTGGGAAACATTGAAGGCAGGAGGAGAAAGGGAAGACAGAGGATAAGACGGTTGGATGGAATCACTGATGCAATGGACATGAGTTTGAGTAGGCTCCAGGAGTTGGTGATGGACAGGGAGGCCTGGAGTGCTGCAGTCTATCAGGTCGCAAAGAGTCAGATATGACTGAGCGACTGAACTGAATCTGAGGATTATCTCAAACTAAAAAGCTTCTGTATAGCAAAGGAAACAATCAACAAAATGAAAAGGCAACTTACAAAATGGGAAAAGTATTTGCAAATCATATGTGTGATAAGGGGTTAATATCAAAACTACATAAAGAACTCACACAACTCAATAGCAAAAAATTAAATAATCCAATTAAAAAAGTGAAAAAGACCCAAATAGACATTTTTCCAAAGTAGATGTATGAATGGTCAACAGGGACATGAAAATGTGCTCAACATCACTAATCGTCAGGGAAGCACAAATCAAAATCACAAAGAGATAGCACTTCATACCTGTAAGAATGGCTGTTATCAAAGAGACAACAAATACTAAGTGTTGGCAAAGATGCAGAGAAAAGGGAAACTTGTTCTCTGTTGGTGGGAATGTAAATTGATGCAAAGCTCTGAAAGCGCTATGGAGGTTCTTCAAAAAATGAAAACTAGAACTACCATATGATCCAGTAATCTCACCTTTAGGTATTTATTTGAAGGAAATAAAATGACCATTTGCTGAGTTATCTGCACCATCATGTTCATTACAGCATTATTCACAAACAGCTAAGGCACAGTAACAAACTAATTGTCCATAGACAGATGAATGGATAAAGTGAATATGGTATATGTTTTATAAATGCAGTTGATCATGAACAGTGCAGGAGTTAGGGATGTTGACCCCCCCACACAGTGGAAAGTCAGCATATAACTTTACAGTCAAGTCTCCATATCTGTGATTTCATATCCATAGATTCAGCCAACCGCAAATCATGTAGTAATGGAATATTAATTGAAAAAAAATCCACCTATATGTGAACCTATGCAGTTCAAACCTGTGTTGTTCAAGGGTCAATTGTTTGTATGTGTGTCTCTCTCTGTCTCTCTCTCTGTCTCTCTGTCTCTGTCTCTCTCTCTCTGTCTCTCTCTCTCTCTCTCTCTCTCTCTCTCTCTCTCTCTCTCTATATATATATATATATATATATATATATATACACACACGCACAAACACACACACACAAACACACACACATCTATATATGTGCTCAGTTGCTCAGTCATGTCTGACTCTTTGTGATCCCATGGACTGTAGCCGACCAGGCTCTTCTGTCTATAAGATTTTCCAAGCAATAATATTGGAATGGGTTGCCATTTCCTTCTCCAGGGGTTGATCTTCACGACCCAGGGATCAAACCCACATCTCTTGCATATCATGCATTGGCAGGTAAATTCTTTACCACTTGACCCATCTGGAAAACCCATATCAGTATCTATAAGGGAGTATTATTTAGCTATAATAAAAAGGACAACCTACCATTTGTAATAAAACAGATGGATATTAAACACATTTATGCTTAGTGAAATAAATCAGAGGACAAACACTGTATAGTCTCACTTCTATGTGTAGTTTTAAAAAAATGAACTCACCAAAACAGAAATTAGAGCAGTGTTTGCCAGGGAATAGATGGTAAGGAAAATGAAGATGATATTGGTTATGAGATCCAAACTTCTGGTTACAAGATGAATAAGTTCTGGGAATCTTATGTATAGCATGGTGAATATAGTTAAAAATATATTGCTATATATTTGAAGACAGTGGATCTTTAAAAAAAAAAGTTCTCACCAGAAAAAAAAGGTAATTGTGTGAAGGATGTGTTAACTCTCCTTATTATGATAATTATTTCACAATACATATGGGTATCAAGTCATCATTGTGTAAGCTTACACAATGCTATTTGTCAATTATATCTCAATAAAAAAAAACCCAAAAGATTAAAAAAAATCAAGCTGTACATCTTAAATAATGCATTTTTATGGAAATGTATCTCAAAAAAAGGTTTAAAGAAACTGAAAGTAGAAATCATCATGAGCAGACCCTTAATATAAAAAATTATTAAAGGAAGTT
>SJYC01138065.1:0-14344 GCA_006408675.1 Madoqua kirkii | reverse complement strand
TTGATTTCTGAGCAAAGAATAATGCCAGGGATAAAGGTTATTTCATATTGATATAGACATCTGTTCATTAAGAGGAAGTAACAATCCTAAATGTTTATGCACCTGAAAACAAAGCTTCAAAATACATGAAGCTAAAATTGAGAGAACTGCAAAGAGAAATCAACAAATTCACAGTTATAGTTGGAAATGTTAACACCTTTTTCTCAATAACTGATGGACATAAAATCAACAACATAAAAAAAAAAGACAAAAAGCACCATCAACCAATTTGACCTGATCAATATTTATGAAACATTTCACTCAACATCAGAATATACATTCTTTGTAAAGTAAACATTTACTAGTAGAGACAATATCCTGCTAAAAAGTAAGTCTCAATACATTCAAAATTGTTTGACTTAATACAAATTATATTCTTTGACGAGTATGAAACTGAATTAGAGATCAATAACAAAAGATATCTGGGACTTCTCTGGTGATCCAGTGATTAAGAATCCGTCTGCCAATGTAGGGGATCCTTTGATCCCTGGTCTGGGAATAGTCCAATGCCACAAGGCAACTAGGCCGATGTGCCCCAACTACTAAGCCTGCACTCCAGAGCCCATGAGCTGCAAGAAGACTCGCCACCACATGAGAAGCCTCTGCACCACAACGAAGAGCATCCCCCACTCACCACAACTAGAGAAAGCCTGCGTGCTGCAGCGAAGACTGAGCACAGCCAATAATAATGATGATTAATTAATTAATTTTACAAGGCTATCTGGAAAGTCATTAGAAATGGAAAATCTGCAAAATTATTTGGGAACTAAATAATGCACTTCTAAATACTCAAGGAACAAAGATGACATAAAAATGGAAACAAGCAAGTATTTTGATGCCATCAGTAGGCACCGAATCTTGGGCAGACAGGCCCTGGAAGAGGACTCAGTCTCACTATGCAAAGACAATAAGGAGAGCCTGAAGTGTGGTCTGGATGGAGTGGTGGTGGCCACCGTCAGCACAGTCAGGAGTATGCAGCAGCTCTCCTGGTGAGAGTGCCCTGGCTCTGCCTACCCCACACTGCAGCTTAGCACTAGATCTAGGGCAGACAGGTCCTGGAAGAAGATGCCACAGAAGCAGCCCAAACCTCAGCAGCTGAAGCACCTCAACCTCAGTAGTCACAATACCTCAAGCCCTAACCCCAGGCAGTTCCATATCATAGCTGTGCACTAGATCTGGGACAAACAAAACAAAGAAAGCTACATGACCTTGGGGCTGCTTCTGAGCAGAACTGCAGACACCTACACAGGTGGTTCAAAGGTCCTCTGTGCCTGCACAGACCTCATGTGCTGCAGCAATTGCCTCCTTTGGGGCAGGGCACACACCTAAGGGCAACAGAGTCTGACACTCAGGGCTTCTGCTCCGGCAACTGAGGGTACACCTTGCTTCTGACAGGGTGTACAGCCACAGCCATGGAGCACAGCAGCAAGCCCTGCTTCACAACCTGCCAGAGTCTAGACCCGGTGACACCAACCACATGCCTATCACAGGGAGAGTGGCCAGCATGACCCTGGAAAATATACGCAGGTGTCCATAGCAAAAGCAGTCACCCCACCAAGAGCACTGGACACAGTCCACAGGAATGTCCCCACACAAAAACACCTCTTCAAGACACACTAGATAACTATTTTTTCCTGAATTCATAGAGATAGAGAAAGTTGAGTGAAATGAAAAAGCAGAAGAGTTAATTCTGCTTAAAAGAACAAGCGAAATCTCTGTAAGAATAATGAAACAGAGTTCACCAGTCTGCTAGACTCCCAGGTTCAGAAAAGGTGATAATAAAAATGGTGAGCTAAGAAAGATTACTGATAGAAATGCAGATTCCAAAAACAAGAAATTAGAAATGATAATAATGAACTAATAAAAATAGAGAATTCAATTGCTGAGATAAAAACCAATCTAGAAGCAATGAGAAGCCAATTAGATAACACAGAAGAACAAATAAGTGATCTGAAAAGTAGAATAATGGAAATCAACCTATCAGAACAGCAGCCAGAAAAACCAAAAAAAAAAAAAAAAAAGAAGAAGAAGAAGAAGAAGAAAGGAAAGCAACAAATCTATTGGATACTGTAAAATAAAACATGTGAACCTATACATAAGAAGGTTTCCAGAAGCAGGAGAGAGAGACAAGGGGATCAAAAAGGTATTTGAAGAAATTTTGGCTGAAAACTTCTCAAACTTAAAGCAAGAAGACCTCCAGGCACAGGAAGCACACAGAGTCCCAAACAAGGTGAAACCAAACAGACCCACATCAAGACATGTCATAATTAAAATGACAAAAGTTAACAGTAAAGAGAGGATTCTAAAAGCAGCAAGAGAAAACAAAAAGTCAGTTCACAAGGGGACCCCTAAAAGCCTATCAGCTGGTTTCTCTGCAGAAAGTTTACAGAACAGAAAGGAGTGGCCATGCTATATTCAAAGTCCTGAAAGGAGAAAAATTTAAAATCTAGACTTTGCCCAGCAAGATTATCATTTAGAACAGAAAGAGAGAGAAAAAATTTTTCAGACAAGCAAGAAGAATTCAGCACTGGTTCAAAATTAGGAAAGGAGTACGCCAAGGCTTTATATTATCATCTTGCTTATTTAACTTATATGCAGAGTATATCATGCAAAATGCCAGGCTGGATGAATCACAAGCTGGAATCAAGGTTGCTAGGAGAAATATCAATAACTTCAGATATGCAGATGATAGCACTCTAATGGCAGAAAGTGAAGAGAAACTAAAGAGTCTCTTAATGAGGGTAAAAGGGGAGAGTGAAAAAGCTGGCTTGAAACACAACATTCAAAGAGCTAAGATCATGGCATATGATCTCATAACTTCACGGCAAATTGATGGGGAAAAATGGAAATAGTGACAGATTTTATTTTCTTGGACTCCAAATCACTGCAGGCAGTGACTGCAGCCATGAAATTAAGACTCTTGCCCTTTGGAAGGAAAGCTATGACATACCTAGATAGCATATTAAAAAGCAGAGACATCACTTTGCTGACAAAGGTCCAAACAGTCAAAGCTATGGTTTTTCCACTAGTCATGTACAGATGTGAGGTTTGAACCATAAAGAAGGATGAGCACCAAAGAATTGATGCTTTTGAATTGTGGTGCTGGAGAAGACTCTTGAGAGTCGTGGACTGCAAGGAGATCAAACCAGTCAATTCTAAAGGAAATCGACCCTGAATATTCATTGGAAAGATTGATGCTGAAGCTGAAGCCAAGACTTTGACCACCTGATGTGAAGTGCCAAATCACTGGAAAAGACCCTTATGCCAGGAAAGATTGAGGACAGGAGGAAAAGGGGGTGACAGAGGATGAGATGGTTGGATGGCATCATCAACACAATGGACATGCATTTGAACGAACTCTAGGTAATAGTGAAGGATAGGGAAACCTGGTGTGGTGCAGTCCACAGGGTCGCAGAGTCAGACAAGACTTAGCAACTGAACAACAACAAACCTACCCTAAAACAGATACTGAAAGCTCTTCTCTAAATAGAAAAGAAAGCATAATCTATAGGAAAGGAAAAAAAATCACAGTAGGAAAGGCAAATATATAGAAGGATTGAAAATCACTTAAATAAGTTAGTATGTAGATTTTTAAAGATTGAAAAAATTGTAAAAGTGATTATAACCATAATAAACAGTAAAAGGATAAGCATTAAAATGTAAAGTAGGACATTATCATCACAAAATGTCAAGACAACCTACAGATTGGGAGAAAATATTTTCATACTGCTTAATAACAACAACAACAACAACAAACAGCCCAATAAAAAATGGGTAGATGATCTAAATTGATATTTCTCCAAACAAGACATAGAAGGAACATATCTCAACATAATTAAAGCTACCCATAGCCAAATAATACTCAATGGTGAAAAGCTAAAAGCCTTCCTGCTAAATTTGGAAACAAGACAAGGATTCCAACTCTCACTACTTCTATTCAACAAAGAATTGGAAGTCTTAGCCATAGCAATCAGAAAAGAAAAAGAAATAAAAGATATCCACGTTGGAAGGGAAGAACATAAAACTGTCAGTATTTGCAGATGATGTGATACTCTATATGGAGAGCCCTAAAGTCTTCACACAAAAACTATTAGAACTCATAAATTATTTCAACAAGGTAGCAGGATGCAAGATTAATATACAGAAATGTCTCCAATTTTTATACACTAATAATGAAACAGAAAAAAATTTTAAAAACCCTCAAAAACAACCCTCAAATCTCATCAAAAAGAATAAACTACCTAGGAGTAAACTTAACCAAGGAGGAAAGATTTCCATGCTAGAAACTAGAACACACAGAGGTTAAACATATGCCTGCAATGCGGGAGACCTGGCTTCTATCCCTGGGTTGGGAAGATCCTCTGGAGAAGGAAATGGCAACCCACTCCAGTATTCTTGCCTGGAGAATCCCATGGACAGAGGAGCTTGGTGGGCTACAGTCCACAGGGTCGCAAAGAGTCAGACATGACTGAGCGACCTCACTTTCTTTTCACTTTCACTACCCAAAGCAAACTACAGATTTAATGTAATCTCTATCAAAATATCCCTGGCATTTTTTTTCAAAACTAAAACAAATAATCATAAAATTTATATGGAACTGCCAAATCAAGGGTAAGAAACCAAAAGCAGAATTACCAAAGCAATCCTGAGGAAAAAGAACAAAGTCGGCAGTTTTACTCTTCCAGTCTTGGGCTATACTACAAAGCTACAGTGGGCTTCCCAGAAGGCAGAGTGGTAAAGAATCTGTCTGTCAATGCAGGAGACACAGGAGATCTGGGTTTGATCTCTGGGTCTGGAAGATCCACTAGAGGAGGAAATGGCAACCCACTCCAGTATACTTGCCTGGAGAATCCCGGCTACAGTCCATGGGGTTGCAAAGAGTTGGAATTGAATGAGCAACTGAGCATGCATGCACAAAGCCACAGTAATCAAAATAGTGTTGTATGGGCACAAAAACAGACATATGGATCAGTGCAACAGGATAGAGAGCCCAGAAATAAACCCACACACCTAATATCAATTAATGTATGACACAGGATGTAAGAATATACAGTGGAGAAAATACCATTTCTTAAGTGATATTTGGAAAGCTGGACAGCTAAAGCTGGGTGTAATCAATGAAATTAGAATATTTCCTCACATCGTATGCAAAAGTAAACTCAAAATTTTTGAAGACCTAAATGTATGATATGACACCATATAGCTCCTTCTTGTTCTTCAGTTGCTAAGTAATGTCTGACTCTTTGTGAACCCATGGACTGCAGCATGCCAGGCTCCTCTGTCCTCCACTGCCTCTTGGCGTTTGCTCACTTCATGTGCACTGAGTCAGTGATGCTATCTAGCTGTCTCATCCTCTGCCACACCTCCTACTCTCAACTTTCCCTGGCATTAGGGTCTTTGCCAATGAGTCAGCTCTTCGCATCAGGTGACCAAAGTATCGAACTGTGGCTTCAGCATCAGTCTCTCTAATGACTATTCAGGGTAGATTTCCTTTAGGATTGACTGGTTTGATCTCCTCTTGGTCCAAGGGACTCTCAAGAGTCTTCTCTAGCACCAGAATTCAAAAGCATCCGTTCTTCAGGGCTCAGCTTTCTTTATGGTCCAACTCTCACATCTATACACAGCTACTGGGAAAACCCTAATTTTGACTAGACAGACCTTTGTTGGCAAAGTGATGCCTCTGCTTTTAAATACATTGTTTAGGTTTGTCATAGCTTTCCTCCAAGTAGTACGGCTTTAATTTTATGGCTGCAGTCACCATCCAGTGATTTTGGAGCCCAAGAAAATAAAATCTGTCATTGCTTTCATTTTTTCTTTTCCCTTCTATTTGTCATGAAGTGATGGGACCAGAAGCCATAATCTTTGTTTCTTTAATGTTGAGTTTCAAGCCAGCTTTTTCACTCTTCTCTTACACCTTCTTCAAGAGGTTCTTTAGTTCCTCTACACTTTCTGCCATTAGAGTGGTATCATCTGTATATCTGAGGTTACTGATATTTCCCCTGGAAATCTTGATGCCAGCTTGTAATTCATCCAGCCAGCATTTCACATGATGTACTGTGCATATAAGTTAAATAAACAGAGTGACAGTATACAGCCTTGACGTACTCCTTTTCCTATTTGGAACCAGTCTGTTGTTCCACGTCCAGTTCTAACTGTTGCTTCTTGACCTGCATACAGGTTTCTCAGGAGACAGGTAAGGTGGTCTTGTATTCCCATCTCTTTAAGAATTTTCTGCAGTTTGTTGTGATCCACACAGTCAAAGGGCTTAGTGTAGTCAATGAAGCAGAAATAAATGTTTTTCTAGAATTTTCTTGCTTTCTCTATGGTCCAGTGAATGTTGGCAATTTGATCTCTGATTCCTCTGCCTTTTCTAAACCCAGCTTGCACATTTCAAAGTTCACATACTGCTGAAGCCTAGCTTGAAGGATTTTGACCATAACCTTACTAGCACATCACTCAGATGGATTTAGAATCTTTTTTTTTTTTTCATCTATCTTGAGTTCAAGAGAGGGAGAAAAGTGGACGTATAACTCACTTGTAAAAAAATATCCACTTGTTGAAGAATGTCTCTTCTTCATTGTACATTCTTACTTCCTGTGTCATAATATTAATTGGCAATAGGTGTGTGGGTTTGCTTCTGAGCTTTCTATCCTGTTACACTGATCCTTTGTCTAGTTTTGTGCCGTTTTGTTTGCTGTAGCTTTTTGCATGCATGGTCAGTTGCTCGGTAATGTCTGACTATTTGCAACCCTATGGACCATAGTCTGTCAAGCTCCTCTGTCCATGGCATTCTCCAAGCAAGAATATTGGAGTGGATTGCCATTTCCTCCTAGAAAAGAACATTAGCAGAACATAATTTAACATAAATTGTAGAAATATTTCCCTAGATCAATCTCCCAAGGCAAAAAGAAAAGGAAAATTTTAAAAGCGGAACCTAATCAAACTTAAAAGCTCTTGCACAGCAAAGGAAACTATCTACAAAATGAAAAGACATCTATGGAATAGGAGAAAATATTTTCAAATGATGCAACCGGCAAGGGGTTAATATCCAAAGTACACAAACAGCTCATACAACTTAATAGAAAAAAAAAATGTATCCAGCATAGGTAAAGATCTAAATAGATGTTTCTTCAAAGAAGACACACAGTCACATGAGAAGATGCTTAGCACTCATAATTAATAGAGAAATGCAAATCAGAACCACAATGAGGAATTACCTCATACCTATCAGAATGGCTGTCATTAAAAAGTCCACAAATAATGTGATGGACACCTGAAACCAGCACAACACTGTAAACCAACGATTCTTCTATAAAAGCTTTTTAAAAATATGTTTATTACTAAAAATTCACAATTTAATCTGTTGCTCATGCAACAAGAAAAGCAGGGTGAAGTAAATACATAAATGAGTCATCTTTTATTTTTATTCTAACATCAACTTTCTTTCTGACCAATTCTTTTTTCTGTAGATACTAACAACCATAAAAATGGATATTTTTACAAGTGAGTTATATGTCCACTTTTTTCCCTCTGTCTTGAACTCAAAGCAGATGAAAAAAAGATTCTAAATCCATCTGAATGTTTTGCCAATAATAAAAAGGTTCTTATATAGAATTAACTTTATTGGTAAGACTTATGTAGTGCTGTTTTCTCTGGCATCTTAAAAGAATGAACATTCCCTGTTTGGGTCCCTAGAAAGTTGCATTTATCCCTTTTAATTGCCCAGAATATTAAATAGTTATATTTTAATGATTGCTTAGGGTTTGTAGAAGAGACCTTGGATCTAACAATGATTAGATCTTTATTTCCTACTAATTCATTATTCCTACTCCAATAGACAACATAAATAGTTCAAATAGAGTATATACCTGGATCTAGATTGGCCCACTTCTTCAAGAATCATAGAGAAGTGCTTCCAACTTTTCTCGTGGAGTGAGCGCACAAATTTCCTTGTATCACCAAACAGAGACAGGAAATAATCTTCCCCTTCCCCAATCACAGCTGGCTCACGAGCAAGGACTGGAATAGAGTGTTTCTTTGGAATTTTGATGATGTTGAGTCCTTTCAAAGAAACCAAATATAGAGAAGTATATACAAGAGTAAAAGGACCCAAAGCTACTATCTTTATTCCTTGCTTCCATACAAAACAATATTCTTTATATACTTTACTGTCACGGTCAAACTCAATGAGGATAGTTAGAAACTTTAAACCAAAGCTTGTAAAATAACCAGTAAGTGATTATTTTTAGTGACACTCAGTTCTTAGAGATTATTTCAGTTATCTTAAAACTCTCAATCACCAGCATAATTATAATTTAATTAAGTTGTAGTAGAAGCAACGTAAGTTTTTGAGTAGATAAAACATTTGAGTCTCTCAAATTTGGATATGTACAGTTTATTCTATTTCATAATTAGCTCTTCTCCCTAAATTGCTATGCATAAATTAAAGTCTCAGATGAGTTCTTTCCTACCAATGGTGTCTGTTTTGCCAGGCAGACTTAAATTTCCTCTAATCAACTAAAATACTTTATTAGGAAGATAAAGTAATGCTTAATCAGATTCTAATGTCCTCTTGGAAATTTACTCTTTTAAAATTCTCAATACTAAGATTCAAACATAAAATGGGTTTCATTATTTTGTATAGAAGGAATCATGCTAGATAAATCTAATTGTGTATCTGCAGAGAGAACCATTACAGACAGACATCATGATGAAATAGAGCACTGTGTCTTGGATTTAGACACACTTGTATCCCAGCTTTGTTACTTACTGTTTAAAGCAAATGATTTAAACCTTTTAATTCTCGGTTTTCTTGAAAATAAAATAAGGATAATACTACCTTGTGTGAGGCAATGTGAGGATTGCAGATAATATAGATGAATGTCTAGCATTTAGCAGGTACTCAATAAATGATAGGAGAAGGAAATGGCAACCCACTCCAGTGTTCTTGCCTGGAGAATCCCAGGGATGGGGGAGCCTGGTGGGCTGCTGTCTATGGGGTCACAGAGAATCGAACACGACTGAAGTGACTTAGCGGAAGCAGCAGCAGAGTGTGCTTTATCTTCTTGTGTCTTTAATGAAACCACAGCAAGGCGAGATATGAAAAAAATAAAAACACATGGTTCCTAAAGAGGATTCCATAGAGGATTTTGTTTAGAAGAAATACTTGGAATTAAATTAGTTCATTCCTATTCAAATGAGTATTTGCTAAATCTTTAAATTCCTTTGAAGAAAGAGACTAGCATTGTTAACAGCTCATCTTGAGGGATGAAAATCTTTGTACTCTGAAAGGGAAGAAGACACGTAGATCTTGGGTTCCAATTATCATCTCATCTAGAAATGAAATGGACCAAATGCAAAACAAGTCTTGGGAAACTCAGATACCTATCTTCAGAGTCAGGATCTGCAGTAACTGAAGGAAAAGACTCTATCCCAGCAACACTCTCATCTTGCAAGGGGAAACCAGTACGTTTATCTTTCCCTTCATACTAAGAGCTGCAACAGTTCAACTCAAATAGAGAACATACACAATGATACAGTGCCAAAGGGTGAGAAATATTACCTCCTTAGATATAAAATGTGTATTTTTACTTTTAAGCATAGAGATACTGGTCATTGCTCAAGGTCAGTATGAACTTAGAAGGCTGCTTTGAAAAATATACCTTAGGCATACAAACATTGAAGCACAGGGAATATGGCAATAGTGGCAGAAAGTCAAAATCTTATATGACACTGTCAAAATCTTAAGAAGAAATCAGGAACAAAGTGAAATATAGAGGCTGTAGATGTGCACAGAATGGTAGGGGAAAATGAAGACATCAAGTAGTCATGGGTGTATTTGTGCTAACAATTTTGAAATTTGTTAGTTGAGGTAATGCAAACCTCAAATGTAGCCTATTCTATGAGAAGGTATAGATATGTTCAGATTCACAACTAACTTTACTGAGCACATTTATTATGTGCTAGGTGATTTTCATAAATATCTCGTTTAATACTTAGAATAGCCCTTGAAGTTGGTATTTTAACCTGCATTTTGTGGTTATGGAAAATGAGACTCAGAGATACCAAATATCTAAACTAATGTCTCATGTAAAGTTTAAGCAAATTCTCATTCAAGTGGGAATGAACTAATTTAATTCCAAATGTTTCATGTTGTGGGTTTGAACCAAGGTTTTCTGTTTCCAAAGACAGTAGTCTTTTCATTAAACAATGAAAACTCAAAGTTCCGCAAACACAGTGAGGAACATACACTTCATAGTGTAAACAGTGCTGAGTGCATTGCGGCAACTGTCAAAACTTTACTGTCATTTTCCTTGTTTCCAAATGATTGTTTCTCCTTTTCTCTCCACCATTTTATTATGCACTTTGTATTTCTTCTTTCTCTTAGCTGTCTTTCCTTCTGTAAGCCATAGTTCTATAGCACAATATGGACGATATTGTTAATCTTTCTGGTGGCATTCACAGGAAAGGCAGTTAATGCCATACAACAAAACTTTCAGTTATCCAGCAATTCTAGATCATCTAATTGGTCAACCCATAACCATTATGACAACATAAGATACTTTAATCATAGAGATGATGTGTTTGGCCACACATGTATACGTGACCTGAATATGACTTTCAGTGCTAGAATCAATGGTGAGTAAATTATTTTGCATATAGCATTAAGAAATGAGTATACTGGAGACATTCTGGAAAATTCTTAAAGAGTTGGGAATACCAGACCACCTGACCTACCTCTTGAGAAACCTGCATGCAGGTCAGGAAGCAACAGTTAGAACTGGACATGGAACAACAGACTGGTTCCAAATAGGAAAAGGAGTACATCAAAGCTATATATTGTCACCCTGCTTATTTAACTTATATGCAGAGTACATCATGAGAAACACTGGGCTGGAGGAAGCACAAGCTGAAATCTGAAATCAAGACTGCTGGGAGAAATATCAACGACCTCAGATATGCAGATGATACCTTATGGCAGAAAGTGAAGAGGAACTAAAAAGCCTCTTGATGAAAGTGAAAGAGAAGAGTGAAAAAGTTGGCTTAAAGCCCAACATTCAGAAAACTAAAATCATGGTATCTGTTCCCATCACTTCATGGGAAATAGATGGGGAAACAGTGGAAACAGTGTCAGACTTTATTTTGGGGCTCCAAAATCACTGCAGGTGGTGACTGCAGCCATGAAGTTAAAAGATGCTTACTCCTTGGAAGAAAAGCTATGACCAACCTAGAAAACATATTAAAAAGCAGAGACATTACTTCGCCAACAAAGGTCCGTCTAGTCAAAGCTGTGGTTTTTCCAGTAGTAGTATGGATATGAGAGTTGGACTATAAAGAAAGCTGAGTGCCAAAATATTGATGCTTTTAACAGTGGTGTTGGAAAAGACTCTTGAAAGTTCCTTGGACTGCAAGGAGATCGAACCAGTCCATCCTAAAGGAGATCACTCCTGGGTGTTCTGTGGAAGGACTGATGCTGAAGCTGAATCTCCAATCTTTTGGCCACCTGATGCAAAGAACTGACTCATTAGAAAAGACTCTGATGCTGGGAAAGATTGAAGGCAGGAGGAGAAGGGGACTACAGAGGATGAGATGGCTGGATGGCATCACCGTCTTGATGGACACGAGTTTGAGTAAGCTCTGGGAGTTGGTGAAGGATGGGGAGGCCTGGCGTGCTGCAGTCCATCAGGTCACAAAGAGTCGGACCCGACTGATCTACTGAACTGAAGACAAATAATAAAACATCATTCTAACTTCAAGGCATATAATGACTCAAACTATATGCTTTAAAAACACTCTAAAAAAGTTTGTGTTTTGCTTACCCAAGATGTTTTCTGAGTGGGAGTGGGTCACTAGAGCTGGTTGAAGAGGCTTTGGTCCAATTGTCGATATAGTTGCTCCACTAACTTGAGGGCTAGACAGACAGTAACTGAGAGGGATTTCATCAGAGAATGACCGTGAACACGGCAGTGTCGTGCTATCTGAATCTGTCGACGTTGGCAAGAAATGCACTAAAGATGGCAGTTTCTTTGGGAAGTCGTCCTGTGAGTCTTCTGTTCTGTGTACAAAAATGAGTATAACAAAGTGAGACGGTCAGAATGATAGACTATGAACACAAGAAGCATTCACTGTCACTGTTACTCCAGTTGTTGCTTTTCAAAGGTATTATGCATCTACAGAAGAGTACCTTATATTTTTAGTTTTAACAATTTGAATAAAACACTTCAGTATCAAGTCAAGCTTTTCTTTTTTCTATTTAAAAATCAATAAACTCCTATTTCAGATAGCTTTACGAAAGTGTAACCTGAAAGAAGAAAATAAAAACTATTACAATCCCACCAACTAAAATTTCTACCATTTCCTTCCAGGCTTTTTATTTGTATTAAAAATGTTTAAATTGAAATACAACTGATTTCCAATATTATATTAGTTTCAGATGTACAATGTACTGATTCAATATTTTTTCCTTCCAGGACTTTTTTCTTTTCATTCAAAATGGAGACTCTATAAACCATTTATATCCCACTTTTCAGTTCAGTTAAGTCACTCAGTCCTGTCTGAATCTTTGCCACCCCAGGGACTGCAGAATGCCAGGCTTCCCTATCACTAACTCCTAGAGCTTGCTCAAACTCATGTCCATCAAGTCATTGAGGCCATCCAACTATCTTATCTTCTGTGGTCCCTTTCTCCTCCTGACTACAATCTTTCCCATCATCAGGGTTTTTTCCAGTGAGTCAGTTCTTCCCATTGGGTGACCAATATTGGAGCTTCTGCTTCAGCATGTCTTTCCAATGAATATTCAGGACTGATTTCCTTTAGGATGGACTGGTTGGATCTCCTTGCAGTCCAAGGGACTCTCAAGAGTCTTCTCCAACACCACAGTTCAAAAACATCAGCTCTTCTGTGCTCAGCATTCTTTATAGTCCAAATGTCACATCCATACATGACCACTGGAAAAACCATAGCCTTGACTAGACAGACCTTTGTTGGTAAAGTAATGTCTCTGCTTTTTCATATGCTGTCTAGGTTGGTCATAGCTTTTCTTCCAGGGAGTAAGCATTTTTTAATTTCATGGCTGTAGTCACCATCTGCAGTGATTTTGGACCCCACCCCCCTAAAATCAAGTCTTTCGCTGTTTCCACTGTTTTCCCATCTATTTGCCATGAAGTGATGGGAACAGATGCCTCGATCTTGGGTTTTTGAATGTTGAGTTTTAAGCCAACTTTTTCACTCTCCTCTTTCACTTTCATCAAGAGGCTCTTTAGTTCCTCTTTGCTTTCTGCTATAAGGGTGGTGTCATGTGCATATCTGAGGTTTTGGTATTTCTCCCGGCAATCTTGATTCCAGCTTGATTCCAGAAGCTCCAATATTGGCCAGCTGATGGGAAGAACTGACTCACTGAAAAAGACCCTGATGCTGGGAAAGATTGTAGTCAGGAGGACTTTATCCAGCCTGGCATTTTGCAGGATGTACTCTGTATATAAGTTAAATAAGCAGGGTGACAATATACAGCCTTGACATACTCCTTTCCAAATGTGGAACCAGTCCATTGTTCCATGTCTGGTTCTAACTGTTGCTTCTTGACCTGCATACAGATTTCTCAGCAGACAGGCAAGGTGATATGGTAGTCCCATCTCTTGAAGAATTTTCAGTTTGTGTGGTCCACACAGTCAAAGGCTTTGGCATAGCCAATAAAGCAGAAGTAGATGTTTTTCTGGAACTCTCTTGCTTTTTTGATGATCCAATGGATGTTGGCAATTTGATCTCTGGTTGCTCTGTCTATTCTAAATCTAGCTTGAACATCTGGAATTTCTCAGTTCACATACTGTTGAAGCCTTGTTTGGAGACATTTGAGCATTACTTTCCTAGCATGTGAGATGAGTGCAATTGTGTGGTAGTTTGAGCATTCTTTGGCATTGCCTTTCTTTGGGACTGGAATGAAAACAGATCTTTTCCAGTCCTGTGGCCACTGCTGCATTTCCCAAATTTGCTTGCATATTGAGTGCAGCATTTTAACAGCATCATCTTTTAGAACTAGAAACAGCTCAGCTGAAATTCCATTACCTCCACTAGCTTTGCTTGTAATGATGTTTTCTAAGAGCCACATGACTTTGGACTCCAGGATGTCTGGCTCTAGGTGAGTGATCACACCACAGTGGTTATCTGGGTCATGAAGATCTTTTTTTGTATAGTTCTTCTGTGTATTCCTACCACCTCTTCTTAATCTCTTCTGTTTCTGTTAGGTCCACACCATTTCTTTGTGCCCACCTTGCATGAAATGTTCCCTTGGTATCTCTAATTTTCTTGA
>SJYC01138064.1:0-15416 GCA_006408675.1 Madoqua kirkii | reverse complement strand
GTTCTAACTGTTGCTTCTTGACCTGCATACAGATTTCTCAGCAGACAGGCAAGGTGATATGGTAGTCCCATCTCTTGAAGAATTTTCAGTTTGTGTGGTCCACACAGTCAAAGGCTTTGGCATAGCCAATAAAGCAGAAGTAGATGTTTTTCTGGAACTCTCTTGCTTTTTTGATGATCCAATGGATGTTGGCAATTTGATCTCTGGTTGCTCTGTCTATTCTAAATTTAGCTTGAACATCTGGAATTTCTCAGTTCACATACTGTTGAAGCCTTGTTTGGAGACATTTGAGCATTACTTTCCTAGCATGTGAGACGAGTGCAATTGTGTGGTAGTTTGAGCATTCTTTGGCATTGCCTTTCTTTGGGACTGGAATGAAAACAGATCTTTTCCAGTCCTGTGGCCACTGCTGCATTTCCCAAATTTGCTTGCATATTGAGTGCAGCATTTTAACAGCATCATCTTTTAGAACTAGAAACAGCTCAGCTGAAATTCCATTACCTCCACTAGCTTTGCTTGTAATGATGTTTTCTAAGAGCCACATGACTTTGGACTCCAGGATGTCTGGCTCTAGGTGAGTGATCACACCACAGTGGTTATCTGGGTCATGAAGATCTTTTTTGTATAGTTCTTCTGTGTATTCCTACCACCTCTTCTTAATCTCTTCTGTTTCTGTTAGGTCCACACCATTTCTTTGTGCCCACCTTGCATGAAATGTTCCCTTGGTATCTCTAATTTTCTTGACAATATCTCCAGTCTTTCCCATTCTATTGTTTTTCTCTGTTTCTTTGCATTGATCACTGAGGAAGGCTTTCTTTCTTTTCTTTTTTTTAAACATGCTGTTGGTGTCTTTTTTTTTTAATTTAAATTTATTTATTTTAATTGGAGGCTTTCTTATCTCTCCTTGCTATTCTTTGGAACTCTGCATTCAGATGGGTATATCTCTCGTTTTTGCCTTTGCCTTTCGCTTCTCTTCTCAGCTATTTGTAAGACCTCCTCATACTACCTTTTTGCCCTTTTGCATTTCTCTTTCTTGGGGATGGTCTTGATCACTGCCTCCTGTACAATATCATAAGCCTCCATCCATAGTTCTTCAGGCACTCTATCAGATCTAATCCCTTGAACCTATTTGTCACTTTCACTGTATAATTGTTAGGGATTTGATTTAGGTCATATCTGAATGGTCTAGTGGCTTTCCCTATTTTCTTCAATTTAATTCTGAATTTAGCAGTAAAGGGTTCATGAGCTGATCAACTCTTGGTCTTTTATTTTTGCTGACTATAGAGAGCTTCTCCATCTTCAGCTGCAAAGAATATAATCAATCTAATTTTGGTATTAACCATCTGGTGATGTCCATGTGTAGAGTTGTCTCTTGTGTTGCTGGAAGAGGGTGTTTGCAATGCCAGTGCATTCTCTTGGCAAAACTGTTAGCCTTTGCCCTGCTTATTTTGTACTCCAATGCCAAACTTGCCTATTTTCCAGGTATCTCTTGACTTCCTACTTTTGCATTCTAGTCCCCTTTGATGAAAAAGACATCTTTTTTTCGTGTTAGTTCTAGTAGGTCTTGTAGGTCATGATAGATCTGTTCAATTTCAGCTTCTTTGGCACTAAGGGTTGGGGCATAGACTGGATTACTGCTATATGGAATGGTTTGCCTTGGAAACAAACAGAGATCATTCTGTCATTTTTGAGATTACACCCGAGTACTAGATTTTGGACTCTTTTGTTGACTATGAGGGCTACTCCATTACTTCTAAGGGATTCTTGCCCACAGTAGTAGATATAATGGTCATCTGAATTAAATTCACCCATACCACTTTCATCACGTATTATATCTCCCCTTTCCATTAATATGAAAAAACGTGATTATCACTTCTGTTTAACATATCATTGTTTACTATACCTTTTTCCTTTAATTTCTGTTGTTTAATTGTCTTGCATTTATAAAGAATCTACAGTTTCTGTATGCTTTCAAATACATGCTACAAATTGATGACTACAAATACAGCTTACATGTATACGTGTGTGTGTACTTGTGTACGTGTGTGTGTACTTGTGTATGTGTGTGTGTGGATGCTGAAGGGACTAGCACAAAAGAGAGAAGACAGACTTACTCTTCAGGCATTATTTTTGTAAGTAAATCTTACTATGAATAAAGAGGTTTTTTAATAAATATAAAAGTATAGTATGTATTGATTTAAACAAACTCCCTAACCCACAATACAGATATTTTATGAGAAAAACAATATTTTCATGGAGTAGCTCATGAAAAGGCTTATGACAACTGCATTATATGACTCACACTGAGGCTTTTCTCAGTAACCTCAAAGCAATCCATGTGCCTGTGACCGTGTGTGTTTTTAATGCAAGATTCTGGAGTCCCATCTTTTAGCTCTGAAAAACCAGATTCACGGCCAGCCTAAGCCCTGCCTTCCTGGGGCCACATGTCTACAAGTCATGAACTAAGTGTTTTGCCTCTACGCGCCATCTCTATTTTGATCTCATTTTCCAGAGTTCCCATAATGTTATTTGAGCCAGTCCTGTTTTTGGTTTTCCAAATCTTTATGTAAGGGAACAAAGGCCTGAAACTTCCTAATCTGCCATCTTTCTGGTGTTACTCTCAATCTCTTTGTTTACCAAGAGGTAGTCACAATTGTTTTATTCTATATTTGGTAAGTTCCTTCATCATAAATGTTATATATCTGGAGATCCTTCTACTCAAAATCAGACTTCTCTCTAAGTGTCCTCACAAGGCACAAATATCTCAGGCAACTTTAAAAAAGAATTAAATGGCATTGGCAGCTGCATTATTACTCTGCATGCTAAGTTGCTTTAGTCACGTCCGACTCTGTGCGACCCTATGGACTGTAGCCTGCAAGGCTCCTCCGTCCACCAGATTTTCTATGCAAGAATACTGAGTGGGTTGCTCTTCTCCAGGGGATCTTCCCAACCCAGGGATCGAACCCATGTCTCTTGTGTCTCCTGTATTGGCAGGTGGGTTCTTTACCGCAAGTGACACCTGGAAAGCCTGCATTATTACTGTGAAGTACTTAAAAAGCTCCACACATGCCATTCCACTGATTTCCCAACCACTCAGCTTTCATCAAAGAAGTTCTAACCCATGAAGACACCCTCTTGAGTATGACAGGGGTGGTAATGAAAATGAGACTACAGAGGTCTATTGTCAAATCACAAGCATTTCATCTCTGTCTAAAATGAGACAGATCATATGACATAATTTTTCCCTGACTTCTAGAATAAGCAGTAAAATGCCCTTTCTCTTTCAAAGTTCCTTACATCTGGGTTTCATTAAAGATAACTGACTATATGTTTTCAGCATGTTCATTTGATAAGCTCCAATTTTTTTCTTCCTTTGGTAAAACAAATGCATTTCCAAATAAATTTAATTGCATGAAAGATTCCCAATGAGCTTTTGCAAATGTTGTGATCAAAGAAATCTTGTCTAGGGCCACAGGGGGGTTCTTATTTTTGTAGCTGAACAAGAAGTTTCTAATGGCAGCATGCACTGTTGGAAAAACTAAAACATTTCAGGAAGAGATGAGCATGGGGCAGCCCACTGTTTGAACCCTGCCCTCACAGACTTATTAGACTCCTTTTGGAAGATGAAAGACTTTCTTCCTGGTGCTTGGTTAAGTTTCCCTTTCCCATGTGGAATTTTCCAAGCCCTAATTTGGTATTTTGCTTCCTCTGTAACTAGTTAACACTAAAGCACTAAAGCACACAATACTCAATTCTAGCATTTCAATGTTATTTCAAAGTGGCATTGGTCATATTGACAACAGTTATTAATATTTTTCAGATGACCTCTAAGAAAAAATATTTTTAAAATGGACTTGAACTGATCAGTAAACACAAGACTTCTAAGTCCAAAGTAACATTGGCTTTAAAAATTGTGTATATTCAATATTAAAGATCATTTAACCAGACCACCTGACCTGCCTCTTGAGAAATCTGTATGCAGGTCAGGAAGCAACAGTTAGAACTGGACATGGAACAACAGACTGGTTCCAAATAGGAAAAGGAGTACGTCAAGGCTGTATATTGTCACCCTGCTTATTTAACTTCTATGCAGAGTACATCATGAGAAACGCTGGACTGGAAGAAGCACAAGCTGGAATCAAGACTGCCGGGAGAAATATCAAGAACCTCAGATATGCAGATGACACCAGCTTTATGGCAGAAAGTGAAGAGGAACTAAAGAGTCTCTTGATGAAAGTGAAAGAGGAGTGTGAAAAAGTTGGCTTCAAGCTCAACATTCAGAAAACGAAGATCATGGCATCTGGCCCCATCACTTCATGGGAAATAGATGGGGAAACACTGGAAACAGTGTCAGACTTTATTTTGGGGGGCTCCAAAATCACTGCAGATGGTGATTGCAACCATGAAATTAAAAGACTCTTACTGCTTGAAAGAAAAGTTATGACCAACCTAGATAGCATGTTGAAAAGCAGAGACATTACTTTGCCAACAAAGATCTGTCTAGTCAAGGCATGGTTTTTCCAGTGGTCATGTGTGGATGTGAGAGTTGGACTGTGAAGAAAGCTGAGAGCCGAAGAATTGATGCTTTTGAACTGTGGTGTTGGGACTCTCAAGAGTCGTTGGACTACAAGGAGATCCAACCAGTCCATTCTGAAGGAGATCAGCCCTGGGATTTCTTTGGAAGGAATGATGCCGAAGCTGAAACTCCAGTACTTTGGCCACCTCATGCAAAGAGTTGACTCATTGGAAAAGACCCTGATGCTGGGAGGGATTGGGGGCAGGAGGAAAAGGGGACGACAGAGGATGAGATGGCTGGATGGCATCACTGTCTTGATGGACATGAGTTTGAGTGAACTCCAGGAGCTGGTAATGGACAGGGAGACCTGGCGTGGTCATTCATGGGCTTGCAAAGAGTCAGACATGACTGAGAGACTGAACTGAACTGAAACATTTTTAATTGGAGGATAATTGCTTTACAATATTATGTTAGTTTCTGCCATACATCATCATGAATCAGCCATAGATATACATATGTCCCCTCCCTCCCAGCTCTCTAGGTTGTCACAGAGCACCAGGTTTGAGCTCCCAGTGTCATACAGCAAATTCTCACTGGCTATCTCTTTTACATATGGTAATTACATGTTTCCATGTTACTCTTTCAATTCATCCCTCCCTCTTCTTCCCCACCGTGTCCACAAGCCTGGTCCTATGTCTGTGTCTCCTCTGCCACCCTGCAAATAGATTCATCAGTACCATCTTTCTAGGTTCCATATATATGCATTAACATATGGTTGTTATTCTTAAAGATTTTTAACCAAACATTGGAAAACAAATGCTGATGCTGTAGTTGATAAAATGATTTACATTAGCAGTAGAAAACAGAGTTCTAATTTTAACATCCTCCTAGACATTTCCTAAACCAAAATTCTCCAATAGTTCTCTGTTAGTAAAGTAGTTTTAAAGAAACTGTCTGCCAATTACTTCAACATGTTTAGATATGAGTTTTGGAAACTCTACCAGGTCTCATATGATGGAGATCTAGGTGAATTTTTCTATTACTCAGGGACTAAAATTATAAAACAGTGGTTGAGGAAACTGTAGTATGTTATCATTAATTTTAAGAAATTTGTAGACTCGATTCTAGTTCTATTTTATAAGCCATTTTGAAATTAAAAGGTCAAATGCTCCATCCTCAATCTCTGAAACTCATTTGTGACTTCCTTACTGTGCTTGAGTCTCCATCTTATCTTCTAGCTCACGGACTCCACTCTGCAGCACCACCGACATTTCCTGAATAGTTTCTGAGTCTCTTGCGTTGGCTGGAAAACAAGAGTCTTTCCTTTTCTGGAAAAATAAATTATGGCATTAGACAATGAAGAGAACTGAGATTCAAGGCAGATATTCTTTTGCAAGTGACCTCACTTGTTAATCTAACTACCTTAAAGAACTCTCCAGACATCATGACTTCTTCACCAAGCTGATGCCAGGATTCTAATGTGAATGTGTAAGTACCGGCATAGCCAATACTGGTACTGGCTAAGAATGTTAAACAAATCAAGATGAAGGTGTGCAGCACTCACTGGAAGCAGCTCAAGAGACAGGGCGGTAACCCAGCAAAGCTACCTTTATGATCACAACTTTCACATCTGGCCGACCCTGCCTGTTAGAACACTATGAGGTAACGTCTCCATAGTTACAAAGTTCCAGCCTCTGAACAATTGCTGTGTTCATACTGCACCTGCTTTGCAGTTTGCACACATCAAATAATGTAAATCACTTTCAAGAGAGCCATTTCTGTTACCAGGCAAATTTTGTCATCAAAATGTTTGTTATCCTGTTTTGAATATCTGAAGGTTAAAGCTAGTATGCAAATCTGGAGGGAGTTACTCATGTTCTGGGGGTGGAGGTGTTGGTTCATTTGTTTTGACAAATGCTTTTTGAAGGCATGGCAACAACTAGGCAGCACAAACAGAAAATGTGTATATTTTGAGGCAAAAAGAAACCGATTGGTGGAAATAATGAAACCAAAGCCAGGAGTTCTAAATTCTTCTCCTAGTTATTCCAGCGATATGATTTAGAAGAGGTCACTCAGTTAAGATTCTACCTTGAGCAAAAGATCCACATTTAATGTGTCATAATAATAATGGCATGAGGATACAATTAACACACATGAAAGTACATACTTGTGCATAGTAATAAGATATATTAACGATGATTACTGGATGAGTAAGTTCATTCAATAGATATTTAAACAAGCATTTACTATTACCAGGAAACATCAAGGTACTATGAACAAACAATTCCTGCCTTAAGGAATAGTGATAAAATATCTTCTAATTTAGATTAGAAAATGGCTTTCATCTTGGAATGATGCACAGTATGTAAATATCAATACAAAGGACAATGAAGAAAGTAACTGTTTTAATAAAGGAAAAAGGCAAGAAGTATATCACATAATGATACAAGTAAACTTGAGGAAAGCAAACGTTTGACTATATTTTCTTCATCTCAGAGATGAAGGGAAATTCCTTATTAGACTTATAGGCCAACTATATCAACACAAAGAGATCTGTAAATTTATATTTATGTTCAGAAAAGAATTAAAATGCATTTATTACTTTTTGCCACCATCCCAGTTTCCTTACATCTTCCTATTTATTACTTTTTGCCACCATCCCAGTTTCCTTACATCTTCCTATGGGGGTGGTTTCCTAGCTATTAAACAATTTTGTACTTGAACTACATATATCCCCATGATGTCATTATGATATCATTTGTTTTATCAGAAAACCTATTCACATTTTCCAATATTGTTTGGAGAAACAAAAATCTGCCAATGGAGAAAAATGTTGAAAAGCTTTAACATTGTGAAGGTTTCAATAGTTATTCCCCACACAAGACGTTTTCTTTATCTACTTCCCAAGCTAGAGCATATGCAATTAAAATCAGTTTCCTCTTTTGCTGCTTCTCAAACTAAGCCAGTAGTTTTCAACAGGAGATGAAGAGAATCACAGGGGATTTTGTGAATATGAGGGAACATTGTTCAGGCTCCTCTGTCCATGTCTCCAGGAAAGAATACTGGAGTGGGTAGCCATTCCCTTCTCCAGAGGATCTTCCAGGGACTGAACCTGGGTCTCCCACATCACAGGCAGATTCTTTGCCGCCTGACCCACCAGGAAATCCCATGAAGGGACATTAATAGTAGTCATAAAGATTTGGTGGGGTGCTACTGGCATTTAGTGGACAGGATCCAGAAATGTTAGACTTTCTACAATGTGGCAGATAATCCTCCTTGGTAAAGAATTTTCCCATGTACCGTCCGACTTGCTAGACATTCATGGAGATGAAAACTAATTTATATTATCTGAGTCTAAAGCCCAACTCTGTATTATATATAAGTGAAAAATATTTTTGTACATTTTAATATTTTCCAGAAAGTATGCATTATTTGCAGTGAGGGAAGATTATAGATTGGTTTGTTCAGACCTCTTCCAAAAGTTGTTCATCAGTTGGAAAAATTACATCATCAAAGGCAATATCACTTGGTATGTTCATGTGATATAACTTATCTGACATAGGTAATAACAGTAGCAACAACAATAACAAAATCAACATGAATCTGATGAATCTTCTACTTTACATAAAATATAGAAAACAGAAGAGCACATTAGCTAATAGATCAAGATATTTAAAAGGCAATCTGTGTAATTTGTGGATATAACTTATATCTGAATTCAAGCAAACTAAAAAATGCAAAAGACATTGGAAATTTAAGTACACTGGATACTTAATAGTATTAAGGAGTAACTGTTAAATATTTAAGGTGCATTATGGTATTATGTAGAGAAGAAAAATGGCAACCCATTCCAGTATTCTTGCCTGGGGAATCCCATGGGTAGAGGAGCCTGGTGGGCTACAGTCCATGGGGTTGCTAAAGAGTCAGACACGACTTAGCAACAAAACAACCAACAATGGTATTATGACTGTATTTTTTAAAAAAGATTCCTTGTTTAGAGATATATCCAGAAACACTGTAGATAAAATGATATGATGTCTAGATTTGCTTCAAAATAATGCAGAAAGTAGGGAGTGGATGGAGTTGTGGATGAAAAAGATGGCAATGACTTGTAATTGTTGAAGCTGGGTAATGGGTACATGGAAGTTTGTTATACATTTTGTTTATTTTTTCTATAAATTTTGAAATTCTCTGTAGTGAAAAGGGAGGGTCTTTTGGGGATGTGTAGACTCTGCATTCATTGGAAGGGCAGATACTGAAGCTTCGGTCACCTGATGTGAACAGCTGGCTCACTGGGAAAGTCCCTGATGTTGGGAAAGATTGAGGGCGAAAGGAGAAGAGGGTGTCAGAGGATGAGATGGCTGGATGGCATCACCGATGCAATGGACATGAACTTGGGAGACAGTGAAGGACAGGGAAGCCTGGCGTGCTGCAGTCCATGGAGTCGTAGAGTCGGACGTGACTGGGCAACTGGACAATAACAACAACAGACTCCTTACATTGATAACATCATCATCATGCTGCTGCTGCTGCTGCTGCTAAGTCGCTCCAGTCGTGTCTGACTCTGTGCGACCTCATAGACGGCAACCCGCCAGGCTCCGCCATCCCTGGGATTCTCCAGGCAAGAACACTGGAGTGGGTTGCCATTTCCTTCTCCAATGCATAAAAGTGAAAGTGAAGTCACTCAGTCGTGTCCTACCCTTAGCGATCCCATGGACTACAGCCCACCAGGCTCCTCCATCCATAGGAGTTTCCAGGCAGGAGTACTGGAGTGGGGTGCCATTGCCTCATCATGGCTGTCTCTAATTCAGGAAGGTCAGAGTCAAGTTAGAGCTGAAAGGGAAAAGCAAAAACACTGTTTATGAGGTTCACTGGCCTCACACAGGTCCTTTCACTACAGCTCTGGAAGATGGGGTCTCCTCATTTGAGGAAGTGGTAGTCCACAGAAATGAAAATCTCTTCCAAGGTTACATGGGCACTGGATGGCTGAGCCAGGATTTGGTCTCCATTTCTTACAAAATCCCCTTCACTCTACTTCCTGTTTCTCTGCTGTAATTTCTGTCCAATAGCTTCCTAACTCCTTCCATGGTAAGTGCATAACTACTTCCCTGCCCCTGAACCAGCTCAGTCCTGATCTCTCTCTTTGCTATGGTCCCAGATCACTCTCTCCCATCGTCCAGACTCTGTGTCATTTCTCTTTGGCCATATCCTCTATTGGGAAGACATCAGAATTTTGCATGAGAAATTGAAAGAGTATACGATGATGATAACTGAGTTTTATATTGTGAGCTTTTACCTTGATTAAGAAAAAAATACATATTCTGTATTTTTTAAAAGTTGAAAGACACAAAGAGCTGGCTTTATGCACTCTGGTCTTCTGTTTTCCCATATGGAGAACGTTTGCACAGTAGGAGACTTTGATTAAATCAGTAATATAAATAAAATGTCTTGTGCAAATGAAGATAGTATATATAAAGAGAATTTTCTTCCCCTCTCAGACCATGGATGGAAATTTCAAAATTGAGTATCATGTAATTGAAGATTACAATTTAAAACATGATTTTGCTCCACTATCTATGATTCAAAGAATTTGTATATATAGGGATATACTTTCGCATTTGCACTCATATTATAGTACAAATTCCTGTTGTAAAGCATCTTGCTAGTCTAAAAATGTGCTGTATTGCTTCATATCCTTCACACAGATCCACATGTAAATAACACAGCCTTGAACAGAGATGCTATTATTTCACCTTGAAGTCAGGGTCACGTGAAGGTCCTGCTGGAAATGTTCACAGGAAAGGACAGAGAGCCAGTTATTGGGAGGTTCAAGTTTCAGACATCTTGCTCTGAATACCTTCATGGTCCTTCCCAATCACAAAATTCTATTGCCAAACAACACTAAGAACTTAGATTCATTTACGCGATACTAAATGCAAACAATAGTTTGAATCCTCAAACATTCATATCAATTTCAGCAACAGTTCATAAATAACTACATAGATACATGTAATTACACATAAAATAATACATATACTGAGGCTCAGCCTTTATCCATGAATCATTTCTATCCACGTTCTTTGGAGGAATAACATATCTATTCTGAGACAGGGCATCTCAGACTTGTTCAGAAGGGCAGAGATCCAGAACACATGCTCTTATTTGCAGAACATTTTCTTTGTTAAATATTTTCAAAAATACAGATCAATACTTCTTTACTTCCTCTACACCCTGGTTTTATATGTATTTTACTAGCAAAAAGAAATGCACCTATATTATTTGGATACCATATAAACTCACAACTACCAGCTCACACATCTTAAAATAAAATATATCACCCAACAAAGTGTTCAGCCAAAAGCAAATGATTGGTTTTGAGATTTCCTCTTCATAGGAATTTGCAATTTCATTTTCTTCTCTCATCTACTGGCAACCTTAAGCAGGAAAGTGGTGTCTGGAGACAAGGACTTGTAAAAAATGATTGGAGAAAAAATTTGAATTGAGAATATGTGATCCATTAACATTTTTCCTTTGCAAACAAGGTAAAGGCAATCATTCAATATTACAGTCAAACGCTTGCTCTCTACAGCTTGGAATACTCGTGCCCCTTGGGAACAAGTGTGAGTAGCCATGTATTAAAGGAGTATGAAAGAGAGTTATTAGAAACCTGAATATGGGCTCTGCCAGTGGTGTTAGGCACAAATATAAAACTGAATGGAGCCTCTCCCAACTCAGTGTGGAAGCATATCCAGGCAAGAAGGGGCTTCAGTCCTGACTCACCCCTTCCTCCCTGGTTAGGGCACACACAACACATTTTATCTGTGGTAGCCACTCTCAGCATTTTTCATCACTGATGATAATGATGGCAATAGGTGGCAATAAGGGGTACAGTTTACTAAGGATGGGTCAGTTACTCTTGAGAAATCCCGTGAGAATACTAGATACATAAATGAAGATGCTTTCATTATTGTCAGGAGAATAATTTTTGAGAAGTATTTTTGTTGTCATTCAGTTGCAAAGTTGTATCCGACTCTTTGTGACCCCGTGGACTGTAGCACGCCAGGCTCCTCTGTCCTCTATCTCCCAGAGTTTGCTATTGAGTGGCTGATACTATCTAATCATTTAATTTGAAGTATAGACAAATGTAAATCAGTAAATTAAATGTAGGTTGTTTGGCAGCTTTTCTCCTCCTGTGCTAATGAGACAGGAGAAACGGAGAGGATCCTGAGGACAGACGAACCCTGAGGTTTGCATTATGTCTTTTGCAAGAGAAGGACACTTCTGACCTTCACTACGGACAGAAAAGAAATTACTGGGGTGGATAACACTGTGCTTGTGTCATTTGTTTGAGACCTTGTATATCAGAAAGAGGGGAGAAAGCAGACATCCGAGACGGAATGAGAAAATTCCTAAAGTGTTAGGAAACAGAACTCCCTGAAGACCTTTGGCCACGTGTGGATTAGTCTGCCGTAGAAGAAAGAAGAGCTGGACATTTTTACATGCTGGAAATTTTCTTTGGCTGTTCTATTATTCTTGGTTTTATGGTTACTGTTCCGTGTTCATGTTTGTCTCTCTGTTAATTTTCAGAGTGAATGCTTTTACAAGTCAGAGCCGTAATTAATACTGAATACTACTACTACTGCTAGCTATCATTCAACATGTATTTCCTATTTGTGTTACGTGTATTATAGGCTTACCAGGTGGCACAGTGGTAAAGAATCTGCCTGCCAGTGAAGGAGACTCAGGAGATGTGGGTTTGATCCCTAGGTGGGGAAGATCCCCTGGAGGAGGAAATGGTAACCCACTCTAGTATTCTTGCCAGGAAAATCCCATGGACAGAGGAGCCTGGCAGGGCTACAGTCCACGGAATGACAAAGAGTCGGACAAGACTGAGCATGCACACAGGCATGCACTCTATGTATATTATTTCACTGCATCCTTTTAAGGATGCATTACTATCCATCTTTCACAGATGAGGAAAGCGACAGAGCAGTCAGATAACTGCCCAGAGTCACACAGCAGAACCAAGGCCAGAGTTCAGATCTATTTGAATTTCTGGACAGCATTTTTCATTATTACACATCTTTCCCTGAAAAATATTGAGCCCCACTGGTCATAAGACAGTTGGACAGATACTTTATAATATAAATGGATGACAGATATGTTCCTTGCTCCTCTGGAATTTATTCTTTTGATGGGAATATGTGAATACGAAAAAAAATAATGCATTACAGAATGTGATAAAAATCAAAGTATAGTTCTGTTAAGAACTAGAAGAACTCAGAGAAGAATTAGTAGGAAAGCCTTCACAGAAGAGATGGGATATGCAGTATGTGTGGACCTCAAAGGATAGATAGGATTTTGAAAAGCGGAGAACAGGAAGGAAGATATTATTTTATTCTTTCATGCATGCATTCACTCAACAGAGACTTATTATTTCCTGTGACTTGACAGTATTGAATGTACTTTTTCTGCTAGCATCCAAATCCGGGATAGGCATGGTGTAGGCATATTAATGGCTGAGGCAGAGAGATGACCTGAGTGTGCAGTGCTAGGTAGAGTCAGATACATAGTGGAGACCAGATCAGAGAGGGCTGTGAACCCAGGCCAAGGAAAAGAATACACTCTCAGTATGCACTACATGCGGAGAAGGCAATGACACCCCACTCCAGCACTCTTGCCTAGAAAATCCCATGGATGGAGGAGCCTGGTGGGCTGCAGTCCATGGGGTCGTTAAGAGTCGGACATGACTGAGCGAGCGACTTCACTTCCACTTTTCACTTCCATGCATTGGAGAAGGAAATGGCAACCCATTCCAGTGTTCTTGCCTGGAGAATCCCAGGGATGGAGAAGCCTCATGGGCTGCCATCTATGGGGTCGCACAGAGTCGGACACGACTGAAGCAACTTAGCAGCGGCAGCAGCAGCATGCACTACATGGGTTTCCCTGGTGGCTTCGTGGTAAAGAATCCACCAGCCAGCGCAGGAGATGCGGGAGATGACGGTTTACTCCCTGGATCAGGAAGATACCCTGGAGAAGGAAATGGCAGCCCACTCTAGTATTCTGGCCTGGAGAATCCCATGGGCAGAGGAGCTTGCTGGGCTACAGTCCAAGGGATCACAAAAGAGTCGGACTAAACAACAACAATGTCAATAGTGAGATTAATTACAGAGTATTTCCTTGTTTGATATGACTGACTTGATGGACATGAATTTGAACAAGCTCTGGGAGTTGGTGATGGACAGGGAGGCCAGGCGTGCTACAGTACACGGGGTCACAAAGAGTTGGACACAACTGAGCGACTGAACTGAACTGAACAGGATATTTCAGGAGTTTCTTGCTTCTATTTGTATGTAAGAGTATGTGTGTTTTTCTTTTTCTTTTTTTTGGATTCATAGACGTGCTTTAATCCAGATCAAATTTCTTTGCTGGATTTATGTATTACAAATATATTCTCTCAGATTATAATTTATATTTTCACTCTCTGAAAGATGCATTTTATGAGTAGAGTATATTTGTTTATCCTTGTGCCATTACACACTGTCTCAATTAAGGTAATATTGTAGTATACTTTGTGTTGTTGTTTTAGTCGCTAAGTTGTATCCTACTCTTTGAGACTTCCACAGACTGTAGCCCACCAGGCTCCTCCGTCCATGGGATTTCCTAGGAAAGAATACTGGAGTGGGTTACCATTTCCTTCTCCAGGGGATCTTCCCTCATCTCCTGAATAGGCAGGCAGATTCTTTACCACTGAGCCACTTGCAAAGCCCCAGTATTGTATACAGGTCTTTCAAAAAAATTTAATAGTATCATTACCATTCTAGATTATTTTATTTCCATGTGAATTTTTAGAATAATCTTGTCAATTATGGGTTTCCCTTATGGCTCAGCTGGTAAAGAATCCGCCTGCAATGCAGGAGACCTGGGTTCGATCCCTGGGTTGGGAATATCCCTTGGAGAAGAGAAAGGCTCCCCACTCCAGTATTCTGGCCTGGAGAATTCCATGGACTATAGTCCATGGAGTCACAAAGAGTCGGACACAACTGAGCGACTTTCACTTTCAGTTTGTCAACTGTAAAAATACCAGCTTAGATTTTGTTTGGGGTTACACTGACTGTACGGATCAATCTGGAAAAAATGGATTACCTGTAATCTTCCTTTCTGGTAATAGTCTTGTCAGGTTTTGGTATGAAGGTTATGCTGGTCTCTGAAATAAAACCAAAAATAAACAAATGGAACTTAATTAAACTTTAAACTTTTACTCAGCAAAAGAAACCATAAACAAAATGAAAATACAGCCTATGGGAGAAAATATTCGCAAATGACAATAAACAAACTGTTAATATCCAAAAATATATAAACAGCTCATACAACTCAAAATCAAAAAACAAATATCCCACTAAAAATGGGCAGGAGACCTGAATAGATATTTTTCCAAAGAATATGTTTAGATGGCTAACAGGTACATGAAAAGATGCTCAATATTGCTAATTACTAGAGAGATACAAATCAAATCAACAATGAGCTATTGTATCATACCTATAAGAATGACTATCATTAAAAAGTTTACAGATAACAAATGCTGGGAAGGATGTGGGGGAAAAGGGAACACCTGTACACTGTTGGTGGAGAGTGTAAATTGGTTCAATCACTGTGGAAAACCGTATGGAGGGTTCTCATAAAACTAAAAATAGAACTATAAGATGACCCAGCAATTCCACTCCTGGGTATGTATCTGGAAAAGATGAAAACACTGATTTGTAGGAATACATGCATCCCAATATTCCTAGCAGCACTATTTACAATAGCCAATATATGGAAGTAACTCAAGTGTCCAAGAATGGAAGAATGGATAAAGAAGATGTGTGTATATATATATATATAAATAAAGAGAGAGAGA
>SJYC01138063.1:0-15838 GCA_006408675.1 Madoqua kirkii | reverse complement strand
TTACTAAGGATGGGTCAGTTACTCTTGAGAAATCCCGTGAGAATACTAGATACATAAATGAAGATGCTTTCATTATTGTCAGGAGAATAATTTTTGAGAAGTATTTTTGTTGTCATTCAGTTGCAAAGTTGTATCCGACTCTTTGTGACCCCGTGGACTGTAGCACGCCAGGCTCCTCTGTCCTCTATCTCCCAGAGTTTGCTATTGAGTGGCTGATACTATCTAATCATTTAATTTGAAGTATAGACAAATGTAAATCAGTAAATTAAATGTAGGTTGTTTGGCAGCTTTTCTCCTCCTGTGCTAATGAGACAGGAGAAACGGAGAGGATCCTGAGGACAGACGAACCCTGAGGTTTGCATTATGTCTTTTGCAAGAGAAGGACACTTCTGACCTTCACTACGGACAGAAAAGAAATTACTGGGGTGGATAACACTGTGCTTGTGTCATTTGTTTGAGACCTTGTATATCAGAAAGAGGGGAGAAAGCAGACATCCGAGACGGAATGAGAAAATTCCTAAAGTGTTAGGAAACAGAACTCCCTGAAGACCTTTGGCCACGTGTGGATTAGTCTGCCGTAGAAGAAAGAAGAGCTGGACATTTTTACATGCTGGAAATTTTCTTTGGCTGTTCTATTATTCTTGGTTTTATGGTTACTGTTCCGTGTTCATGTTTGTCTCTCTGTTAATTTTCAGAGTGAATGCTTTTACAAGTCAGAGCCGTAATTAATACTGAATACTACTACTACTGCTAGCTATCATTCAACATGTATTTCCTATTTGTGTTACGTGTATTATAGGCTTCCAGGTGGCACAGTGGTAAAGAATCTGCCTGCCAGTGAAGGAGACTCAGGAGATGTGGGTTTGATCCCTAGGTGGGGAAGATCCCCTGGAGGAGGAAATGGTAACCCACTCTAGTATTCTTGCCAGGAAAATCCCATGGACAGAGGAGCCTGGCAGGGCTACAGTCCACGGAATGACAAAGAGTCGGACAAGACTGAGCATGCACACAGGCATGCACTCTATGTATATTATTTCACTGCATCCTTTTAAGGATGCATTACTATCCATCTTTCACAGATGAGGAAAGCGACAGAGCAGTCAGATAACTGCCCAGAGTCACACAGCAGAACCAAGGCCAGAGTTCAGATCTATTTGAATTTCTGGACAGCATTTTTCATTATTACACATCTTTCCCTGAAAAATATTGAGCCCCACTGGTCATAAGACAGTTGGACAGATACTTTATAATATAAATGGATGACAGATATGTTCCTTGCTCCTCTGGAATTTATTCTTTTGATGGGAATATGTGAATACGAAAAAAAATAATGCATTACAGAATGTGATAAAAATCAAAGTATAGTTCTGTTAAGAACTAGAAGAACTCAGAGAAGAATTAGTAGGAAAGCCTTCACAGAAGAGATGGGATATGCAGTATGTGTGGACCTCAAAGGATAGATAGGATTTTGAAAAGCGGAGAACAGGAAGGAAGATATTATTTTATTCTTTCATGCATGCATTCACTCAACAGAGACTTATTATTTCCTGTGACTTGACAGTATTGAATGTACTTTTTCTGCTAGCATCCAAATCCGGGATAGGCATGGTGTAGGCATATTAATGGCTGAGGCAGAGAGATGACCTGAGTGTGCAGTGCTAGGTAGAGTCAGATACATAGTGGAGACCAGATCAGAGAGGGCTGTGAACCCAGGCCAAGGAAAAGAATACACTCTCAGTATGCACTACATGCGGAGAAGGCAATGACACCCCACTCCAGCACTCTTGCCTAGAAAATCCCATGGATGGAGGAGCCTGGTGGGCTGCAGTCCATGGGGTCGTTAAGAGTCGGACATGACTGAGCGAGCGACTTCACTTCCACTTTTCACTTCCATGCATTGGAGAAGGAAATGGCAACCCATTCCAGTGTTCTTGCCTGGAGAATCCCAGGGATGGAGAAGCCTCATGGGCTGCCATCTATGGGGTCGCACAGAGTCGGACACGACTGAAGCAACTTAGCAGCGGCAGCAGCAGCATGCACTACATGGGTTTCCCTGGTGGCTTCGTGGTAAAGAATCCACCAGCCAGCGCAGGAGATGCGGGAGATGACGGTTTACTCCCTGGATCAGGAAGATACCCTGGAGAAGGAAATGGCAGCCCACTCTAGTATTCTGGCCTGGAGAATCCCATGGGCAGAGGAGCTTGCTGGGCTACAGTCCAAGGGATCACAAAAGAGTCGGACTAAACAACAACAATGTCAATAGTGAGATTAATTACAGAGTATTTCCTTGTTTGATATGACTGACTTGATGGACATGAATTTGAACAAGCTCTGGGAGTTGGTGATGGACAGGGAGGCCAGGCGTGCTACAGTACACGGGGTCACAAAGAGTTGGACACAACTGAGCGACTGAACTGAACTGAACAGGATATTTCAGGAGTTTCTTGCTTCTATTTGTATGTAAGAGTATGTGTGTTTTTCTTTTTCTTTTTTTTGGATTCATAGACGTGCTTTAATCCAGATCAAATTTCTTTGCTGGATTTATGTATTACAAATATATTCTCTCAGATTATAATTTATATTTTCACTCTCTGAAAGATGCATTTTATGAGTAGAGTATATTTGTTTATCCTTGTGCCATTACACACTGTCTCAATTAAGGTAATATTGTAGTATACTTTGTGTTGTTGTTTTAGTCGCTAAGTTGTATCCTACTCTTTGAGACTTCCACAGACTGTAGCCCACCAGGCTCCTCCGTCCATGGGATTTCCTAGGAAAGAATACTGGAGTGGGTTACCATTTCCTTCTCCAGGGGATCTTCCCTCATCTCCTGAATAGGCAGGCAGATTCTTTACCACTGAGCCACTTGCAAAGCCCCAGTATTGTATACAGGTCTTTCAAAAAAATTTAATAGTATCATTACCATTCTAGATTATTTTATTTCCATGTGAATTTTTAGAATAATCTTGTCAATTATGGGTTTCCCTTATGGCTCAGCTGGTAAAGAATCCGCCTGCAATGCAGGAGACCTGGGTTCGATCCCTGGGTTGGGAATATCCCTTGGAGAAGAGAAAGGCTCCCCACTCCAGTATTCTGGCCTGGAGAATTCCATGGACTATAGTCCATGGAGTCACAAAGAGTCGGACACAACTGAGCGACTTTCACTTTCAGTTTGTCAACTGTAAAAATACCAGCTTAGATTTTGTTTGGGGTTACACTGACTGTACGGATCAATCTGGAAAAAATGGATTACCTGTAATCTTCCTTTCTGGTAATAGTCTTGTCAGGTTTTGGTATGAAGGTTATGCTGGTCTCTGAAATAAAACCAAAAATAAACAAATGGAACTTAATTAAACTTTAAACTTTTACTCAGCAAAAGAAACCATAAACAAAATGAAAATACAGCCTATGGGAGAAAATATTCGCAAATGACAATAAACAAACTGTTAATATCCAAAAATATATAAACAGCTCATACAACTCAAAATCAAAAAACAAATATCCCACTAAAAATGGGCAGGAGACCTGAATAGATATTTTTCCAAAGAATATGTTTAGATGGCTAACAGGTACATGAAAAGATGCTCAATATTGCTAATTACTAGAGAGATACAAATCAAATCAACAATGAGCTATTGTATCATACCTATAAGAATGACTATCATTAAAAAGTTTACAGATAACAAATGTTGGGAAGGATGTGGGGGAAAAGGGAACACCTGTACACTGTTGGTGGAGAGTGTAAATTGGTTCAATCACTGTGGAAAACCGTATGGAGGGTTCTCATAAAACTAAAAATAGAACTATAAGATGACCCAGCAATTCCACTCCTGGGTATGTATCTGGAAAAGATGAAAACACTGATTTGTAGGAATACATGCATCCCAATATTCCTAGCAGCACTATTTACAATAGCCAATATATGGAAGTAACTCAAGTGTCCAAGAATGGAAGAATGGATAAAGAAGATGTGTGTATATATATATATATAAATAAAGAGAGAGAGATACACACACACACACACACACACACACACACACACACACACACACACACACTAGAATATTACTCAGCCATAAATGAGCTTCCCTCATAGCTCAGTCAGCGAAGAATCCACCTGCAATGCAGAAGTCGCTGTGCAATGCAGGAGACCTGGGTTTGATCCCTGAGTTGGGATACAATATTACCTATATGTGAAATCTAAAAAAAATAATGCAAATGAATGTATGTAGCAAAACAGAAAGGGGCTCACTGATTTAGAAAACAAACCAGTGGTTACCAGTGGGGAAGAGGAGTTAAAAGATAAAAACTACTACGTATAAAATAAGTAAGCATCAATAACACATTGTACAACACAGGGAATCATAGCCATTACCTTGTCCAAAAAAAGAAAAGAAAGATTATGTTGGTTTCTTAAAACAAGTTGGTAAATGTTTTCTCTTTTTCCATTGCTCAGGATTGGCATTATGATTTCCTTATGTCCTGTGTAGAATTTATTCATGAAATATTTTGGTTCTGGACTTTACTTACTGGGTAGTGGTAGTTATAGGGCTGATTATATTTTCTATTTCTTCTTCATTGATTTCTGGTAAGCTGTGTTTTCTTATAGTCTCTTTGATGTTGGTGGAATCCATGATGTTATCTCCTTTTCATTACTAACACTGGTTATTTGGCTCTTCTATGTATTTTTCCCCTCATTAATTTGCTCAGTCTTTTTAAAGAACCAGTCACTGGCTTTTGATTCTCTTTATTATACATTATTAAATTTGCTTTGGGTTCAGTTTTCTATTATTTTTGTGAATTCTTGAGATGGATAGTTAGATAATTACATCATATATTTATTTTCTAATATAGGCTGAACTTTATTCCATAAATGTTACTGTTCAGCATTTTCATTATCATTTATTTAAATATGTATTTTTAAATTTACATAGTTTTTTAGATAGCTGTTGCTTAATTTCCAAACATATAAAGATTTTCAAGTTATTTTTTGTTAGTAAGTTTTAATTAAATCCCTCTGTGGCCAGAGTTCATACTTTGAATAATTTATTTGAAATTTTATTACCTCATGGCAAGCATATGGTCCATTTTTGTAAAGTTTTTTATTGCTTTTGAAAAAAAGTATGTATTCTGAATTTGTTGAGTATAGAGTTTTATATGTCTCATTTAAAGTAACAGCAATAATTGTGTTATTTTTATCCTCACTGATTTTTTCCTACTTATAAAAATTACAGACAGTGAAGATTCATCACTATTTTTTGCAGATTTTGTCTCTATTTTACATTCCTATACTTTTGAACTGTGGTTTTGGAGAAGACTCTTGAGAGTCCCTTGGACTGCAAGGAGATCCAACCAGTCCATTCTGAAGGAGATCGACCCTGGGATTTCTTTGGAAGGAATGATGCTGAAGCTGAAACTCCAGTACTTTGGCCACCTCATGCGAAGAGTTGACTCATTGGAAAAAACTTTGATGCTGGGAGGGATTGGGGGCTGGAGGAGAAGGGGATGACTGAGGATGAGATGGCTGGATGGCATCACGGACTCGATGGACGCAAGTCTGAGTGAACTCCAGGAGATGGTGATGGACAGGGAGGCCTGGCGTGCTGCGATTCATGGGGTCTCAAAGAGTCGGATACGACTGAGCGACTGAACTGAACTGAACCAACAGTGTAAAAGGATTCCCTTTTCCCAGCATCTTCACTAACACTTGTTATTGCTTGTCTTTTGGACAAAAACCATCTCCAAGTGTGAAGTGATATCTCACTGTGGTTTTGGTTTGCATTTCTCTGATGGATTAGTGATGTTGAGCATGTTTGCACATACCTCTTGGTCATCTGTATGTCTTCTTTGGGAAAATGTTTATTCATGTCCTTTGCACCATCCCCCCCCCCCTTTTTTTATTAGATTGTATCTATATGTGTGTGTGTGTGTTGGAGAAAGAAAAAGTGAAAGTGTTAGTCATTCTGTTGTGTCCACCTCTTTGTGACCCAATGGACTATAGCCCTCCAGGCTCCTCTGTTCATGGGATTCTCCAGACAAGAATACTGGAGTGGGTAACCATTCCTTTCTCCAGAGGATCTTCTCGACCCAGGGATTGAACCTAACTCTCCTGTGCTGCAGGCAGACTCTCTACTGTCTGAACTACCAGGGAAGGAAATGGCAACCCACTCCAGTATTCTTGCTCAGAAAACCCCATGGATAGAGGAGCCTGGTGGTCTACAGTCCATAGGGTCACACAAGAGTCAGACACAATTCAGCAAATAACTAACAACCATGTATATCTTTTCCTAATGAGTAGTGTAAGTTCCTTTTATCTATTATTTCTTAGTGTTAGGCATCTGTCTTGTTTCCTCATATTTCTGAGTACTCTTGATTAACAATTATAGTTTATGAAAAAAATTATAGATCTAATTTAGACCTAAGATAATATATTCCTTTAGAGAATATCTAATTGATGGCTGGGGACACAGAAAGTCTCTATTAACTTAATTAAATTAGGACTTAGGACAGTTTGGAGCTGGGTTTTGGTTTCAGTGAAGGCCTGTCTCTGTCTGGTCAATTCTTACTCCCAGGTTGGACTTTAAAGGTTCCAACAAGAATCTGGAAAGAGATGTTACTAGCCATTCTCTTTGTTGGGCCTTGAACCCCAACTTTTGTCCTCTGTATCCATAAATCTGTAAAATCTCTGTTTATTCTCTCAACCAATTCTGCCTAAAATAACCTGACAAATTTAGGGCAAATCTCACTTTACAGATTAGTTATCTTTCTGGGTCTTTTTCATTCTTCTGGATCTTGGAAACACAATGCTTGACTGACTTGGTAGCATTTTGGTGTCTTTAGTTCTATTACAGTTCCCCAGCTTTTCTATTTGTTTTCAGTAAAAGAATTAGTCCAAATTACCTGGGCAGCCCTTACTAAATCCTGAGTCTCATATTGTTTACATAAAATATTTGTATGTCTTTTGGCTCAACTCTTTACAATATATATTGGAGTCAACAAAAGAAATATTCCCTTTGGTATTGTGTTTAGACAAAAGAACTGGTCCTATAGCTTATAGGTTCCATGACAAATTCAAGGTGAGATTCAATTTATTTTTCTACTTGGCAATTTTTATTTGGTCTCATTATCTAGTTTTTCTTTCTTTCTTTTTTTTTAGCTACTTCACTCTTTCTGCTTTCAGAAAAGTGTGTTATGCAAATTTAATTAGAAAATGCCTGTGAAAGTTGTTTGTAAATATTTAAAGAAAAATGCATGTATAAGGTGGTATTACTACTCTAGACTCATAATCATTTATCTTGTAAAAACCTTGTGTACACAGATTAGCAGCACCTCTGAGAAGGCCTTGGTGAACTGTTCTCTGCAGAAGTGTTGTGCTTCATTGAATGATGACAACTGATTTAATCAGACCTTCTCCGGGAAGAAGGATCACAAAGTAAACAAAGCGTAATGTTCATCTGCATGTGAAATAAGTAAGATTAAGTAACCTATCAAAATCATACACGTTATGCTCCATGGGAAAGGTAAAGCTAGTAAACAGCAATATAAACTGAATCCAGGACCCTCTCTCATCCCACAGCCTAAAATAGAAGCAATAAGACACTAAAGATTAGAGAAAATTCTTTTCAAAGACAACACTTCAAAGATTTGAAAATCAAAAAGAAAAACTTCTCTCAGTCTTGAGTTTCTCTGCTCAGAGTTCCTTCCCCACCTCTCCTTCTCTCCTTCCTTCCTTCCACAGCCAAGGACCTTTGAGGGGAAAAATCTATACTGCTTTCATGTCCTTACTGCTCACTCATGTTACACCCACTGTGGTATGATTTGTTCACTCATGCATAAGTCATACTTGCTCTTAGGGGTCACAACGACCTCCTGGTAGACCATCTAATGATTTTATTCCTTCTCCCTTTCTGTATGACATCTGTCATTTTCTCCTACTCTTCTTTCCTCCAAATTCTTGTCCAGCTCCCCTCCCTCCTCTTTTTCTCCACATTCAGAGGATCCTTTGTGTCAGTCCTTGGATCTTCCCTCTGTTTGCTTTTTCCTTTTCCTATTTCCTTCAACAATTTCACTTAAAAAAAAAATACTTGCAACCATTGTATCTATTTAGGGGCTTCCCAGGTCCTGCAGTGGTAAAGAACTGCCTGCCAATGCAGAAGATGCAAAAGACTCAGGTTCAGCTCCTGGGTCAGGAAGACCCCCTGGAGGAGGAAATGGCAACCTGCTCCAGTACTCTCGCCTGGAAAAATTACACAGACAGAGGATTCTGGCAAGCTATAGTGCAGGGAGCTTCAAAGAGCTGGACATGACTGGGCACACACACATTGTATCTTCATGACTTTAAAACCTCCTGTTTATGCTTTCCTCTTAAACTAATCCAGCAATTTCAGCTGCCTACAGATGGTTTCAGATTTTTCCAACCCTACTCAGTTCAGTTCAGTTCAGTTCAGTCACTCAGTCGTGTCCGACTCTTTGCAACCCCATGAATTGCAGCACTCCAGGCCTCTCTGTCCATCACCATCTCCCAAGTTCACTCAGACTCGCATCCATCGAGTCAGTGATGCCATCCAGCCATCTCATCCTCGGTCGTCCCCTTCTCCTCCTGCCCCCAATCCCTCCCAGCATCAGAGTATTTTCCAATGAGTCAACTCTTTGCATGAGGTGGCCAAAGTACTGGAATTTCAGCTTTAGCATCATTCCTTCCAATGAACACCTAGGGCTGATCTCTTTCAGAATGGACTGGTTGGATCTCCTTGCAGTCCAAGGGACTCTCAAGAGTCTTCTCCAACACCACAGTTCAAAAGCATCAATTCTTTGGTGCTCAGTTTTCTTCACAGTCCAACTCTCACATCCATACATGACCACTGGAAAAACCATAGCCTTGACTAGATGGACCTTAGTCAGCAAAGTGATGTCTCTGCTTTTGAATATGCTATCTAAGTTGGTCATAACTTTTCTTCCAAGGAGTAAGCGTCTTTTAATTTCATGGCTGCAGTCACCATCTGCAGTGATTTTGGAGCCCCCCCAAATAAAGTCTGACACTGTTTCCCCATCTATTTCCCATGAAGTGATGGGACCAGATGCCATGATCTTCATTTTCTGAATGTTGAGCTTTAAGCCAACTTTTTCACTCTCCCTTTTTACTTTCATCAAGAGGCTTTTGAGTTCCTCTTCACTTTCTGCCATAAGGGTGGTGTCATCTGCATATCTGAGTTTCTTGATATTTCTCCTGGCAATCTTGATTTCAGCTTGTGTTTTTTCCAGTCCAGCGTTTCTCATGATGTACTCTGCATATACGTTAAATAAGCAGGGTGACAATATGCAGCCTTGACGCACTCCTTTTCCTATTTGGAACCAGTCTGTTGTTCCATGTCCAGTTCTAACTGTTGCTTCCTGACCTGACCCGGAATTGTTCTAGAATGAATGAGGGCTTCCCTAGTGGTCCAGTGGTTAAGAATCTGCCTTGCAATGCAGGGAACACCGGTTTGATCCCTAGTCTGGGAATATCCCACTTGCCATGGGAAAACTAAGCCCAAGTGCCACAGTTGCCAACCCTGGACTCTGGAGCCTGGGAGCCACAACTGCTGAAGCCATGCGCCTCGAGTCCACGCTCTTCAACAAGACAAGGCACCATGGGAAGTCCGCACACTTGACTAGAGTGTATCTATCCCTCACTCTCCACAACTAGAGAAGGCCCATGCACAGCAACAAAGACCCAAACAAAGCGTACTCAAAAATAAAAAATATATATATATATTTAGAATAAACGAGAACTCAGGCTGGCAGTAGATATGTTACCTTCTCTGTAAACAAACACGGACTGGAAGTAATGTAATCCTTTGACTTCTTTATGCCTGATGTAAGGGTGCTTTGAAATGAACAGATCCCTGGAGAGGTGGAGAGCACAACATTTCAGTCTTCCATTGAAAGACCACAAAGCTCCAGCCAGAAGACTCTTTGGCTCATCCTTCCACCTAAGTCTCTGATGCCCAATTTTTAAACCAGTTTGTCTAGTGATAGAATGGGGATTAAAAGTCCACTTCATACCCTGGGAAACTGGTAACTAGCAGTAGGGCCAGAACTGGCTGTGCTGTGCTCAGTCCCTCAGTCGTGTTCGACCCTCTGTGACCCCGTGGACTGTAGCCCACCAGGCTCCTCTGCCCATGGGGATTCTCCAGGCAAGAAAACTGAAGTGGGTTGCCATGCCCTCCTCCAGGGGAGCTTCCCAAACCAGGAAACAAACCCAGGTCTCCCACATTGCAGGCAGATTCTTTACCATCTGAGCCACCAGGGAATCCCAAGAATACTGGAGTGGGTAGCCTATCCCTTCTCCAAGGGATCTTCCTGATCCAGGAATTGAACCAGGGCTTCCTGCATTACAGGCAGATTTTTTTCTTTTTTACCAGCTGAGCTACCAGAGAAGCCCCCTTTAGCATAAATCGGTCCTTTTCCTTGTGGTTCAGATTTGCTCTCAGTCTCTCTCATTGGGCACTGAAATGTCTTCCTTGGTGAGAATGAGTCTCCCCAGACTTCATGAGTCACCAAGGTCCATGTATGATATATCATGGTACCTCACTGAACCATATTTGAGTTTGAGGCACTCTGGTCTAAGATTATCCCTCCATGGGCACTAGTCTTACCACTGATTACATCCTACAATTGCTTGGCCCTTTCTCCTAAACTCCTACTCTGCTGGCACAGACAGTATTGGGATAATTATAATTAAGCTCATCGGGACAGGACCTTAATGTCCCATATTCTCTTGTGCTCACTATTGCTTCTAGTATTACTTTCTGCTAGACACACAATCCCCGAATCACTGCCTCATCTTTGACAACTATTCCTCCATTGTTAGGGACTTCCCTGGTAAAGTGTCTGCCTACAATGCAGGAGACCCAGGTTCAATCCCCAGGTCAGATGATCTCCTGGAGAAGGAAATGGCAACCCACTCCAGTATTCTTGCCTGGAAAATCCCATCGATGGAGAAGCCTGGTAAACTACAGCCCATGGGGTTACAGAGTCGGACACCAGAGTCAGACACGATTGAGCGACTTCACTTTCACTTTCCTCCTTTGTTAGAACTTCAGTAAACCATCTACCAGGCTATTTTATTCTATCTCCATGACAACTCTCATTGATTCCTTCATTATCTAGCTAAAACAAAGCACTCGGTTTTATCTCTCTTATCACTTGCCTTTAAGCTTCCGATGATCTGTGTAGTATCTGTGCATGTGCCCCTGGCTTTCCCACATCCTTGCCTTTGTTCTGACTATTCCCACCAGCCTTCCCAACAAGGCTTATGCCTCTAAAAAGCTATTCCATTTTCAAAACCAGTTTTCTCAGCTGTAAAATGGAATTTACATTGATTTCATAGAGGACTATATAAAATAATGTAACTAAAGGAGGAGGAGGCATGGCAAAGAGGAAGGCTTGGCAACCCACTCTAGTATCTTTGCCTGCAGAATCCCATGGCCAGAGGAGCTTGGAGGGCTAAAGTCCATGGGGCCACAAAGAGTCAGACATGACTGAGTGACTAAGTGCACAAAGCATTTTAAAAGATAATCCTTATTACTTTCCCCCTTAAAATGATAACTCATATCACCCATAAGTATTGTTTGATTCTCCCAGACTAGAAATGATTTCTTTCTCTCCTGAATATCATGGGATAGCTTTTCCATTCCTTTCCCCTGGTATTATCACTTTCTACATTACATTACATTACAGTTATTTAGTGCATCCCTTATCCAATCATAACAAACTCAAAGCTCCCTTAAGTCAGGGGCCATTTCTTGGGCATCTTTTTTCCTTACCCAGTGCACAGAATAGATAACCTTATAAATATTTGGATAAGCAAATGAACAAATTCACCACAGTGGTAATTATAGCATTATAACAATATTTACTCAAAAATTATAATCTTGATGAAATTACAAATGAACAAATCCCATATATCCACAAATTACACAGTGAATCATTCATCTGGAGCGTGAATACCCGGCTCTTTTGGAGAGGTCTGGCAGGCTCTGAAAGACAAGTGAAGACCTGAAGAAGGCAGTGTTGCTGCTCAGAAGTAAGAAACTGGGAAGAATGCTTGTCCCTGGAGACAACCAATTTCAATTTTCAATTCAAGTAAGAAACTGGGAAGAAATGTGTCTCCCTGGAGACAAGCATTTTTAATTCCACTATGAAATTTCTTAAACTCTTTTGGCTATAAGATAAGCCATTATTTTATCAACTACCAAGCAAAAAGTCTAGGACAGGGAATCTAATAAGAGACCCTGGCATAAAGCTGGAGTCCCCAAGGGACAATTTCCTTTTTCAACCTCAGCCCTGGTAGGAGAAAGAAAAGAAAACTCTTCCTTGAGATTCTGAACAATAACCTTTACTCACATAGGTATGAGATCTGCATTCACACCACCAGTGTGTTGCAAACGACTCAGGGAGATAATCTAATTTAAAGTGGTCTCAGGTCCGTAGTGACCCTAGTGGAAATACATGCTCATATAAGAAATTCAATTCAGGCAACATCAATCCCATAAATTGCCATTGATCATAGGATGCACCTCAGTTTCAGAGGTGTTGAATTGTGAAAAAAATCATCTTAGAATTGATGTAATACATTGTTTCCATTATGTATTGAGGAGGTCTGTAAAAAACTCAATGAGGGAGATAGAAAGTAAAAACAAACCTTTCTTTCTTTGACTTTTGACTGGGACCAGTTGCTTCTCTTCCAGAGAACCATTAGGAAGGACCCTTGCATTCAGAGAATAGATTCTAAGAGCGTAGGGCATTTGAGGGTCTGTGCTGGTCTTCCCATCCCATCTTAATGGAGCCTATGTAGGAGACTACCTGGGATTAGAGAGGAGATGGTGAGAACCCATTTTCTAGTCCCAGTGGACTGACTCCTTCCACCTGCTAGTGCCTCAGCTTCACTTTCTGAGAGGCTTCTTGCACTGCTCACCTTCCTGATACACATCTGCTTGCTTGTCTTCCTTTTCCACCTCACAGAGCAAAACAGGAAGCAAGTCATCCATGCAAGCATTTTACATCACAGAGCACCTTTGTATGTGTGTACACACACACACACAGACTGGGAAGAGTAGCTGATCACTTTTACACTACTGTGGACAAACCTAAATTCCTAAAACATGACATTTCCTTAAATGGGAGTTTAAATGCCACCAGAGAGAAGGAGGCCAAGTGGTCCCGGCGCATGGAAGGGCAGGTTTGAGCGAAATGTTACAGTAGTGCCTTTGGGCAAGCAGATTTCATTTGAGGACTTAGATGCGTCATGGTTAGGAAAGCAGTGACGCTCTGGTAGGTGAGACTATGCCCCAAACAAACTACTCAACTCTGTAGTTTTTTTCTCCTTAGGGAAGTTCATAAGGATTGGTCACCAAATACAAATAGGATATGCTTTCAGTGTTACTTGAGATACTAATCATACAATGTATTACATGTGCATGTGAATCGGTTTAATGCAAAACCATGTAAAGGAGAAAGTTTTTAATATTCTAATGAAGACTCACCACCATTGGTGTACACTAGAGCCAATTCAGACTATGCACCAGGATTGAGCAGTCCCCCCAGCTGTCATTTGTCGAGTCAGTACTAAGGTTTTTATGTGCAGCTTGTTACTATATGACAGCACGAAATCTTGGAATTCACTGCTGCTGCTGCTGCTGAGTCACTTCAGTCGTATCCGACTCTGTGCGACCCCATAGACGGCAGCCCACCAGGCTCCCCTGTCCCTGGGATTCTCCAGGCAAGAACACTGGAGTGAGTTGCCATTTCCTTCTCCAATGCGTGAAAGTAAAAAGTGAAAGTCAAGTCGCTCAGTCGTGTCTGACTCTTAGCAACCCCATGGACTGCAGCCCACCAGGCTCCTCTGTCCATGGATTTTCCAGGCAAGAGTACTGGAGTGGGAATTCACTAGAGCAAAGTAATAAAAATGCTCTTTGAAGATTTGTCTCAGAAATATTTGCTAATCAAACTCACCTATAAGTCAATCAAGATCTATCCTTGGGTTTATTAGCTCAATGAAATATCCAAATAAGCCAAACTTGGTTTTTGAGTATGTTTGATGTTTATAAATTATGTGACATAAGTTGATTCAAACCATAAATCTAAAATAAAATTTTATCTTAAAGAAGAAACAATGATATATCTTAGTTTCAGACTGTTTCCTCCTTAGGCTGTGAATTGTCTATGAAGTTAAAAATATACATGTGCATGAAAATGAAGTGAAAGTGTTAGTCACTCAGTTGTGTCCAACTCTTCATGATCCCCATGGAATGGATAATCATTCCCTTTTTTGGGAGATCTTCCCAACCCAGGGATCAAATCTGGGTCTCCCTATTGCAGGCAGATTCTTTACCATTTGAGGCACCAGGGAAATCCCATACATATGCATACATGTATTTGGATATCCATATATACAGTATAGAATAGGTACTGTTCATCATCCATAGGTTCGATTCCTGGGTCAGGAAGATCCCCTGGAGAAGGAAATGGCAACCCACTCCAACATTCTTGCCTTGAGAATCCCATGGACAGAGGAGCCTGGCGGGCTACAGTCCATGGGGTGGCGAGTCAGACACGACTGAGTGACTAACACTCAGACTAACGACAGAGATAAATTAGAGGCCCAACACTTTTTTCTCACCAAAACAGAAATTACTATCATTTTAGCCCTAAAGCATCTGGTTTTAAAACATCTGAATCCATTTTCTTTAAACATTATTTTATTATTCATATTGTTATTTCATTTATTTTTATTTTTTTGGCTGTGCTGTGCAGCATGTGGGCTCTCCATTCCCCAACTAGGGATGGAACCTGCACCCCCTTGCACTGAAAGGCAAATTCTTAACCACTGGCCCACCAGGGAAGTTCCCTTAGTCCACTTTCAAGGGAGATATCTCTTTTGCTGACGAAATATGAGGAGCAACTAGTTAGTGCAGCTGATAAACCAGCTGTCAAGACTGGTGATGTAATCATAGTTGTTTTATTTCTCTGGCCCTCTGAAGCTGTTAAAACCAGGAAAGGTGATTCTGAGATAAAGAAATGTTGAATACCCCTAAGTCACGAAATTTAATAGAAAAAAATAATTGTTCCGAACTCTTTTGATTAACCTCTTTTAATATTATCCTAGAAATTTACTTTTTAACATGGAAAAATTGATGGATAGAAATAATTGATGTTAAAAGAATTAAATCTAGATTAGAAAATACATTTATTCTTATATACGAAAATCTCTTTCCCTATTTTGTTTCTATCCCTTCTTGTCCATGTGAAAATATAAAACCCCTGGTAACATGGGGCCCATACACAAGAAATGTGAAATGTTTCCTTACTGAGGAATACGAAGATCTTGTGAAAATACCTATGATTATGCTACCAATCTTGACAGTTGACTAACCAACAGAACTACCTAATAGCTGCTCATATTTCATCAGCAAAAGAGATGCCACCATTGGAAATGGATTCAGATTTTTAAAACTAATGCTTTAGGGGTTAAAAAAAATAGTTCCTGTTTTGACTAAGAAAAGGCAGTCCTGGCCCTCTAATTTATCCCTAATTTATTATTAACAGCAGCCATATGATCAGCAGAATCAGAACTGGTTTCTAAAACCCTTCGAATTGCCTGCCTAAGTGATGACAGTGATCAGTCTTTTGTCATGTTAATTGAGTGACTTTTGGATCCCATCTAAGGATGGGGGCTGGTTGCCAGGGGAACCACCATGTAATTATCAGTTTCAGATCAGTTCAGTTCATATCAGTCCCTCAGTCCTGTCTGACTCTAGAGACCCCATAAATCGCAGCATGCAAGGCCTCCCTGTCG
>SJYC01138062.1:0-19445 GCA_006408675.1 Madoqua kirkii | reverse complement strand
CCTTGCAGGGAGTATGACCATGTGACTAAGTTCTGGCCAACGGGAGGTAAGTAGAAGAGTCATGTGACAGTTTCTTGGAATCTTTTTAAAAGGACTGTTGATGGACATACTTTGACCTCTTTTACTGTGTCCCTACTGAAGTTTGCTGCCTGAAATGTGGATACTGCCATCTTGGGCATTAGATTGGGACCACTCATGAGAACAGCAATGTAAGAAGACACTGAGTCGTTGACACTAGGGAGCCTTTGTGCCATATTAGACCTTGAACTGGGTCTCTGGACACGACTTTTAAAAAAAGATTTTATTGGAGTACAATTGATTTATAATGTTGTGTTTGTTTCGGGTAGACAAAGCTTTTTAAAGTAGTGTTATTTGGGGTTACTATCAATCAAGTCAAGGACCTTGTGTAATAAAATAACTCATGCAAATGGTACTATGGTGCCTGACTAGAGTGGGCAGTTTCAGTGTGTTACCCCTAACATACATGTGGAGCAGTTCTCACTGAAAACAAACTGGAGACTGGCAGAAAGACTCTTCTGCAACTAAGACTGTAAAGAAAGATCTACCTGGAACCAGGTAAGAAGGGAAGGAGCAACCACCAAGTCACGGCCTACACAGAAGAGGAGAGGAATTACACAAGCTCAGAGATCCTCCCTAGGGACTGAGGGACCCCAACCATGTATTCGGGCTCCCACCCTGGGATCCAACACCAGGAAGATGAGTCCCCTTATTTGGTTTAAAAACCAGCGAAACCAAGGCTCCATTCATGAAGAGTGTGCACACACTTGCTTACTTCCTGTACAAGGCGGGAGAAGCAGATTGATTGCCCAGGGCTCTGGCCAGTCCCACCCTCCAACCCTGGGATCTCAGTGCATACCCTCACCAGGGAGAAGGCTGCCGTACCAAAGACAGTGCACACTTTGGGTTGGGGGACAGAGCCAGCTGGGACCCAGTAGGGCATCTGAGTGGGGTGTGGGTGGCCATTGCTGGTGCTCTTGAAAGCAGTGGATCTGGATCAGTCTGCAGGTCAGATTGGCATTCTGGGACCATCCCAGTATGTACCCTGGCTGATACTGGATGCCCACTCTGGCCCACTTATTTTAGCACTGTTCCCCCACTGAGTTGAAGGTGCTATTGCCAGGAGATGGGAGAGTGCACATTTAGAGGGAACAAAACCAGCTCAGAGCAGAACCTCAGGGCTTCTGACTTAGCATCTTAGGACCCAAGCTCAGCCTAGATAGGATGGGTGACACCCACTGAGCACAGGAGAAGCCCCAGATCACACATGGCTCTGGCTCCAGACTCTCCATTTTCAGCCCCACCTACCACCGAGGTAATAGCTGTCATCACACCTCAGGGAAGGCAGGGCTCACCCTCACTTCAGATCCAGCTCTCCACCAAAGTCACTGGGCACATGAAGACTGCATAAGGATGCTCCCACACGAGGAAACTCCTTCAAGATCTGGATAGATAACTATTTAATCCAATTTCACAGAGACAAGAGGTTAAAGAATCCACCTGCAATGCAGGAGATGCAGGAGATGTGAGTTCAATCCCTCAGTCAGAAAGATCCCCTGAAGGTGGGCATGGCAACCCACTCCAGTATTCTTTCCTAGAGAATCCCATTGACAGAGGAGCCTGGCAGGCTACAGTCCATAGGGTCACAAAGAGTCAGACATGACTGAAGCAACCGAGAATGTGCATAGAGACAAGGTTAACAAAATAAGACAGAAATTTGTTTCAAATGAAAGAACAAGAAAAACCTCTGGTTGGGGGGTGAGGGGGAACTAACAAAAAAAAGATAAATAATTTACTAGATAAACAGTTCCAAGCATTAGTAATAAGAATGCTAACTGAACTTGTGAATAAAATACATAAAAGATAATTTTTAACTAGGAACCAGAAGGTATTAAAAAACCACTCAGAGCTGACAAATACAATAACTGGAATGAAAAAGAAAGAATTGATAGCAGACTAAGGGATACAAAAGAATGCACAAGAGAATGTGCATAGAGACAAGGTTAACAAAATAAGACAGAAATTTGTTTCAAATGAAAGAACAAGAAAAACCTCTGGTTGGGGGGTGAGGGGGAACTAACAAAAAAAAGATAAATAATTTACTAGATAAACAGTTCCAAGCATTAGTAATAAGAATGCTAACTGAACTTGTGAATAAAATACATAAAAGAGAATTTTTAACTAGGAACCAGAAGGTATTAAAAAACCACTCAGAGCTGACAAATACAATAACTGGAATGAAAAAGAAAGAATTGATAGCAGACTAAGGGATACAAAAGAATGCACAAGTGATGTGGGAGATAAGACTAGCGGAAATCACCCAAACAGAAAAGCAAAACAACAAAGTAATTTTTAAATGAAGACAATTTCAGGGACAATAGCAAATAGATGAAAGGTTGTTGCTGAACCATGCAAAGACGCTAGGATTCTTGGCCTCCAGACGAGAAGAGTTCAATCTAGGGCCAGAGACAAGGCTTGATTGCTCAGAGCTTTTGTGTAATAAAGTTGTACTCAAGTATAAAGGAGATAGAGAAAGTTTCTGATAGGCATCAGAAGGGAGCAGAAAGAGTACCCACTTGCTAGCGTAAGCAATGGGGTTATATACTCTCCAATGAATCAAAAGAATGTCTGGAGGTTGTAAAGACCTCATAAGACCTACTCCCATAATTTACACTGTAAGACAACAGGATTAGCCAGAAGATTTAACCCTGAGACTGTCCTCAGGCAGGATACATTACTGTTCAGTCAGTTCAGTTCAGTCTCTCTGTCGTGTCCGACTCTTTGCAACCCCATGAATCGCAACACTCCAGGTCTCCCTGTCAATCACCAACTCCAGGAGTTCATTCAGACTCGTGTCCATTGAGGCAGTGATGCCATCCAGCCATCTCATTCTCTGTTGTCCTCTTTCCTCCTGCCCCCAATCCCTCCCAGCATAAGGGTCTTTTCCAATGAGTCAACTCTTTGCATGAGGTGGCCATAGTACTGGAGTTTCAGCTTTAGCATCATTCCTTCCAAAGAAATCCCAGGGCTGATCTCCTTCAGAATGGACTGGTTGGATCTCCTTGCAGTCCAAGGCACTCTCAAGAGTCTTCTCCAACACCACAGTTCAAAAGCATCAGTTCTTCAGCGCTCAGCCTTCTTCACAGTCCAACTCTCACATCCATACATGACCACTGGAAAAACCATAGCCTTGACTAGATGGACCTTAGTCGGTAAAGTAATGTCTCTGCTTTTGAATATACTATCTAGGTTGGTCATAACTTTTCTTCCAAGGAGTAAGCATCTTTTAATTTCATGGCTGCAGTCACCATCTACAGTGATTTTGGAGCCCAAGAAAATAAAGTCTGACACTGTTTCCCCATCTATTCCCATGAAGTGATGGGACCGGATGCCATGATCTTCATTTTCTGAATGTTGAGCTTTAAGCCAACTTTTTCACTCTCCTCTTTTACATTCATCAAGAGGCTTTTGAGTTCCTCTTCACTTTCTGCCATAAGGGTTGCATCATCTGCATATCTGAAGTTCTTGATATTTCTCCCAGCAATCTTGATTCCAGCTTATGTTTCTTCCAGTCCAGCGTTTCTCATGATGTACTCTGCATATAAGTTAAATAAGCAAGGTGACAATATACAGCCTTGATGTACTCCTTTTCCTATTTGGAACCAGTCTGTTGTTCCATGTCCAGTTCTAACTGTTGCTTCCTTACCTGCATACAGATTTCTCAAGAGGCAGGTTAGGTGGTCTGGTATTCCCATCTTTTTCAGAATTTTCCACAGTTTATTGTGATCCACACAGTCAAATGTTTTGGCACTTAAGACCCACCAAATGTACTTTAAAAGTATGATAATACCAACTTTTGGTGAGACTATGGAAGAACAGAAACTTCTATAAGCTGCTGCTGCTGCTGCTGCTGCTGCTAAGTCACTTCAGTTATGTCCGACCCTGTGTGACCCTATAGACAGCAGCCCACCAGGCTCCCCCATCCCTGGGGTTCTCCTGACAAGAACACTGGAGTGGGCTGCCATTTCCTTCTCCAGTGCATGAAAGTGAAAAGTGAAAGTGAAGTCACTCAGTCCTGTCCAACTCCTAGCGACCCCATGGACTGCAGCCTACCAGGCTCCTCCATCCATGGGATTTGAAAAACCAACTGGAGCATTATCTAGCAGAGCTAACACATGTATACCCACAACCCAGCAATTACTGTCCAGGATACATACATGAAAGGAAAGTGGAAGTGAAATCGCTCAGTTGTGTCCGACTCTTTGCAACCCCATGGACTATACAGTCCATGGAACTCTCCAGGCCAGAATACTGGAGTGGGGAGCCTTTTCCATCTCCAGAGGATCTTCCCAACCCAGGAATCGAACCCAGGTTGATCAGGTAAGCCCGGATACATACATAAGGATGTTTACAGCAACATCATTTATAACAGCAAAATTTTGGAAACAATTTAAGTATTGATCGATAGGAGAAAGAATAATATTTCCATTTATTTAACAGTTAGAAACAGATTAACTAGAGCTACACACATCTATGGCTTCTCAGGTGGTGCTAGTGGTAAAGAATTTGCCTGCTAATGCAGGAGATGCAAGAAATGCAAGTTCAATCCCTGGATGGAAAGATCACCTGGAGTAGGAAATGGCAACCCACTCCAGTATTCTTATCTGGGAAATCCCACAGACAGAGAAGCCTGGCAGGCTATGGTCCATGGGGCCACAAGGAACTGAATGTGACTGAGCACACACACATCTACATGAATGAATCTTATAAACATGTTAAGGAAATCAAGTCAACAGAAAACAAGTATGATTTTTTTAATATAAAATTTAAAAACTCACAAAATTACATACATGCATGTTAGAGATACATACATAAGGGGTAAAATTGCAGAGAAAAGAACTGATAAACATCAAACTAGGGTGATGGTTGACGGTGCCTATTGGGGGCTAGGATTGAGAATGTACACGCAGGTTACTGTTAACATTCAGTTTGTTCCTATTTCTCAAGCTGGGTGGTAGATAGAAGTTCATTCATTTCACTTATTTTTAAATTACATCTATTTTACATATGTTTTTTGGTGATATTACATCTTTCATTTTATAAGTTGTTGACATTAAAAATAAAGAATCTTATTATTGTTTTGCTGTCCCGGGTACCAGACAAATTTACATGAAGGGATTATGAGGTTTACAGTCTTTATGGTAAGACTATTTTACATGGAATAATTATTTTTAAAAAATGCTTTCTAGTTTACCAGTTAGACTTCAGAGAGTGTAGATTGCACAAACAATTATTCAATGTGCAGATACCCCACGTCCACTTACCCCACGAGTCCCTGCACTGGCAGAAGTGTTTTATATCAAAGCTGAGCCCAAATCAGCCACCCATTATCCTATGCACATTACTCCAGAGAACTCACACATTCGTGGGGATTAAAGCCCAAGAGAAGATTCAGTTCCCCTGCAAAACATGGCTAATGCTTTGGAAGCATAAGATTCAAGTTTATGAGAAAAGAAAATCAATACTTAATCATCAGTCCTCATGTTCTACTCTTGCTATAAACCATTCTTTTCTGAATAGTCCATCAACACTTTAATGCCTACGCCATAATGTTAGAAAGTATGTTTAGGCAATCATGTCAGAGTTTGATTATTTTTAATAATGCTTCGTTTAATATCAGAAAAAGCAGGCAGGGGGTCATATTAAATTTTAAAATCGTTTAGTCTCATTGTCAAGTTACCAGAAAAGTATGAGATCACGCTTGTAACTGGGCAGCATGACTCTCATTGCAACTTGTTAATCCTTAATTTTCTTTCTTTAGAGCATGTATCCAGGTGAAAAGAAAAAGCTTGAAACCATCTTGTTGATTTTTGGACTGTATTATGCTGACTCTCTCCTGTTCAGGCTGAAAGGGAAGAGAAGTCAGGATGGAGGGGCAAGCAGCAGAAAGCATAAGCCATTGCTTCCACATCCTGGCTATTGCAAACAGTGCTGCAACAGACACTGGGGTGTGTGTATCCTTTCTGATCATTTTTTTTCTCCGGATATAGGCCCAGGAGTGGGATTGCAAGAATAATGCCATTTGCAGCAACACGGATGGACCTAGAGGGTGTCATACTGAATGAAATAAATCAGACAGAGATATCATATGACATCCCTTATATGTGGAATCTAAACATAATGAATGAAATTACTTACAAAACAGAAAGAGACTCAAGACTTAAAAAATGAACTTATGGCTGCTGGGGAAAAGGGACAGTTAGGGACTTTGGGAAGGTGTGTAAACATTGCTACATTTAAAACGGGTAACCAACAAGGACCTACTGTATAGCACAGGGAACTCTGCTCAGTGTCACATGGCAGCCTGGATGGGAGAGGGCTTTGGGGGAGAATAGATACATGTATATAAATATATAGTGAGCCTCTTTACTGCTCACCTGAAACTACCACAACACTGTTAACCAGCTATACCCCAATACAAAGTTTGAAAAAATAAAAGAAAGGCAAGGCTGTGCTTTGAGGAAATCCACCAAGTTTTGTGAATGCTGGAGGTGCTCTTTGGGTTAAGGAGTTGCAGGACTTCCTCTTCTCAGCATCACCTTTGCCTCAGACTTACACGGAAAGGCTTCCTCTCAAACTTTTCTAACGGGCTTTTAATGACTGAGGGCTTCCTTAGTGGCTTAAGGGTCTGCCTGCAGTGTGGGAGACCCAGGTTCGGTCCCTGGGTCAGGAAGACCCCCTGGAAAATGAAATGGCAACCCACTCCGACATTCTTGCCTAGAAAATCCCATGAACATAGGAGCCTGACAGGCTTCAGTCCATGCAGTCACAAAAAATTGGACATAATAGAGAGACTTTACTTTAATGACTGATAGCCAAAAAAATTCTGAAGACTGTTTCCTGAGAAGGATTGAAAGTAAAAGACACTTCTGACCTGATCAAACTACCCCACTAAACTTCCATACACTTGGATTTTCCTGGAGGTGGAAGACATGCCTTCCAACTAATTTGGCTTTTAACCTCTCTAATTTGAGTCACCGAGAACTGCACACAGATGGGAAGAGAAAACAGGAGAGTAATTGAGAAGACAAAAAATAAACCTCAGGCTTCATTTTCTAAGTTGCTCTGGGCTTTGTTTTTTTTTTCCCCTTGTTTTATCTAACCTAGTCTGAGAGCCCGTCTTCTGAAATTTGGACAACACAAGTTTCCATAGATCCACACCGAGAAACATCTGGACTCTTGGCAGCAATTTGCCAAGCACAAGTCAGCAACAAAGGCTGCTGCCATGAAGAGCAGGAAGAAATAAATGGCAGAGATAAATGAGTGGTAAATATTTCTGATAGATCACAATAAGATGTTCCCCTTCTTAAGTCTTGCCAGAGTTCCCTGTTTACCTTTTGAATGTTCTTAATTATACAACCTTTAACTTTGCGGAGCTCTGATTTAGTGTCACTTAATTTCATAAAACTATAACCAGATGTGCAATTCTTTTAATGTTCAAAGTTCTATCAGGAACATGTGTTGACTATCTCAATAGAAAGGTTGCAAAAGTTCTTGAAAAATAAACTTACCTACTTTTCAAAATCAGATTTTATAAACTTCCCTATAACACCAGTGTGACATCAACATATCTGACTCTTAACTCTCATAGTCAATATGGGCACAGAGAGGTCTTTTGTACATTCATTATATAAGTCCTAGAACTAGATTCATACACTTTTTTTTTTTAATTGGAAGGCTCCTTAGAGATGATTTAGTCTAGTCTTTTAATTCTAAAGAAACAATAAATGTGTGTTGAATGATTAAGAAAGGAATTCTATTATAGTAAGGTTTATAGAGGACATAAAGGTAATTCCTGCCCCATGAAACTGATATCCCATTAGGGAAAAGGAGAAATATACACAAATAACATGAGCAAGAATATTAAAGTGCCCCAAATGGATACATGAAGCACTGAAGTTTTGGAGTAGAAGAACAACTCAAAAATTCATGGTGGGGTCTGAGGTTGGAAGAGAGAACTTTTCTTTAAAAATATAAAATAGGATTTGGCCCTTAAGACCTAATCAAACTTACAAGCTTTTGCACAGAAAACAAAGCCATAAAAAATGAAAAGACAACCTACAAAATACTTGCAAATTATGTGACAGATAAAGGCTTAATCTCCAAAATGCACAAACAGCTCATATAATTCAAAACCAACAAAACAAACAACTCAATCAAAAAATAAGCAGAGAAGACTTTAGTAGACATTTCTCCAAAGAAGACATACAGATGGTCAGTAGGCAACATGAAAAGATGATCGATATCACTAATTATAAGATAAATGCAAATCAAAACTACAATGAGGTACCACCTCACACCAGTCAGAACACCTATGATCAAAAGTCTACAGATAACAAATGCTGGAGAGGCCGTGGAGAAAAGGGAACCCTTCTACACTGTTAGTGGGAATGTGATTGGTGCAGCCAATGTGGAAAATAGCATGAAGGTTCCTCAGGAAACTAAAAATGGAATTGCCATATGATCCATTCAATCCTACTCTCAGGCATATATACAGACAAAACTATAATTCAAAAATATATATGCACCTCTATGTTAACAGCAGCACTATTCATAAAAGCCAAAAGTCCATCACAGATGAATGGATAAAGAAGATGTGGTACATAGATACAATGGAATGTTACTCAGCCATAAAAAAGAATGGAATAATGCATCTGCAGCAACATGGATGCAACCAGAATTACCATACTAAGTGAAGTAAGTCAGAAAAAGACAAATACCATATGATATCACTTATATGTAAAATCAAAAATATTATACAAATAAGCCTATCTAGGAAACAGAAACAGACTTATAGACATAAGGAACAGACTTGTGGTTGGCAAGAAGGAGGAGGGCTGGGGAGGTAAGAGCTGTGAGTTGGGATTAGCAGATATAAACTATGATATATAGGATGGAAAAACAACAAGGTCCTACTGTACAGCATAGGGAACTATATTCAATATAATGTTGGTACAACACTATAAACCCTGCAGGGATCACAGCCATGTCATGCTGAAGGGTTTACATAACTCAGTGAAGCTCTGTATGCCATGCTGATCAGGGCCACCCAAGATGGACAGGCTCAGATCATGAGCTCCTTATTGAAAAATTCAGGCTTAAAGCAAAGAAAGTAGGGAAAGCCACCAGGCCATTCAGTGTGTTAATCACTCAGTTGTGTCCAATTCTTTTTGACCCCATGGACTATAGCCCTCCAGGCTCCTCTGTTCATGAGATTCTCCAGGCAAGAACACTGGAGTGGGTTGCCAGTTCCTTCCCCAGGGGATCTTCCTGACCCAGGGATCAAACCCAGGTCTCCTGCATTGCAGGCAGACGCTTACATCTGAGTCAGGGAAGCCCTAAATGAAATACCTTAGGAGTTTACAGAGGAGGTGATGAATAGATTCAAGGGATTCAATCTGGTAGACACAGTGCCTGCAGAACTGTGGACAGAGATTTGTAACATTGTACAGGAGGCACTGATCAAAATCATCCCAAAGAAAAAGAAATGCAGGAAGGCAAAGTGGTTGTCTGCGGAGGCTTTACAATTAGCTGAGGAAACAGAGAAGTGAAAGGCAAGGGAGAAAGAGGAAGACATACCCAACTGAATGCCAAGTTTCAGAGAATAGTGAGGTGAGATAAGAGGGTCCACTTAGATAAAGAAGGCAAAGAAATAGAGGAAAACAACAAAATGGGAAACACTAAAGATCTCTTCAGGAAAACTGGAGGTATCAAAGGAGCACTATGCAAGGATGGGCACAATAAAAGAAATTGTAAGGACCTAACAGAAGCAGAAGAGGCTAAGAAGAGGTGGCACAGAATACACAGAACTATACAAAAGAAATCTTAATGACCCAGATAACCATGATGGTGCAGTCACTCACCTAAAACTGGACATCCTGGAGTGTGAAGTCAAGTGGGCCTTAGGAAGCATTACTATAAACAAAGCTAGTGGAAGTGACAGAATTCCAGCTGAGCTATTTAAACACCTAAAAATGATGCTGTTAAAGTGCTGCACTCAATATGTCAGCAAACTTGGAAAACTCAGCAGTGGCCACAGGAAAAGGTCAGATTTCATTAGAATCCAAAAGGGTAATGCCAAAAAATGTTCAAACTACTATAAAATTGCACTCATTTTACATGCTAGCAAGGTGATGCTCAAAATCCTTCATGCCGGGCTTCAGTAGTAAAGGAGCTGAGAACTTCCAGATGCACAAGCTGGGTTTCAAAGAGGTAGAGGAGCAAGAGATCAAATTGCCAACCTTCTTTACTTCATGGAGAAAGCAAAGTAGTTTCAGAGAAACATCTACTTCTGCTTCACTGACTACATTAAATCTCGGACTGTGTGGATCACAAGCTGTGGAAAAATCTTAAAGAGACAGGAATACTAGACCACCTTACCTCTCTCCTGCGAAACCTGTATGTGGGTCAAGAAGCAACAGTTAGAACTAGACATAGAACAATGGACTGGTTCAAAATTGGGAAAGGAGTATGACAAGGCCATATACTATCGTCCTGCTTACTTAACTTCTATGCGGAATACATCATGCAAAATGCTAGGATGGATGAATCACAAGCTGGAATCAAGATTGAGGGGGGAAATATCAACCTCAGATATGCAGGTGATATCACTTTAATGGCAGAAAGTGAAGAGGAACTAAAGAACCTCTTGATGAGGGTGAAAGAGGAGAGTGGAAAAAGCCGGCTTATAACTCAACATTCAAAAAACTAAGATCATGGCATCCAGTCGCATCACTTCATGGTAAATAGAAGAGGCAAATGGAAGCAGTGACTGATGCTATATTCTTGGGCTCCAAAATCACTGTGGATGGTGACTGCAGCCATGAAGTTTAAAGACTCTTGCTCCTTGGAAGAAAAGCTATGACAAACCTAGACAGCAGAGATATCACTTTGTATAGTCAAAGCTATGGATTTTCCAGTAGTCATGTACAGATGTGAGAGCTGGACCATAAAGAAGGCTGAGCACCAAAGAATTGATGCTTTTGAACTGTGGTGCTGGAGAAGACTCTTGAGAGTTCCTTGGACTGCAAAAAGATCAAACCAGTCAATCCTAAAGGAAGTCAACCCTGAATATTTATTGGAAGGACTGTTGCTGAAACTGAAGCTCTAATACTTTGGCCACCTGATGTGAAGAGCTGAGTCACTGGTAAAGACTCTGATGCTGGGAAATACTGAAGACAAAAGGAGAGGGAGGTGGCAGAAGATGAGATGGCTAGCATCGCTAACTCAATAGACATGAATTTGTGCAAATGCTGGGAGACAGTGGAGGACAGAGGACTGTGTTGTGCTACAGTCCGTTGGTTCGCAGGAGCTGGACACAACAGAACAGCTGAACAACAACAGCAACCCTATAAATCAACTACACTCAATACGGAAATAGGAGATGTGGCCCTTCAAAAGTCGGTAAGACTTTGACAGGAGAAAATATAAATCAAGGAAACTGCAGCTAGGTAATAACATAGACATGCATGAAAACTGAGAGAGAAAGCTCTGAAAATGAGTTGCTCTTTCCTACTAGACTAAGAAAGAGCTATGCAACCGAACAGTTGCCTGACTGAAAAGAACTGTATTCTTGATTCAATTCTTTAGCATTCTTGCAAATACATCTAGTTTAAATGGCAACCTCTGATAACAGAATCTGCTACCTCTTGAGAGTTCCTGTCCCAACTTTGCTTACTTCTATTTTCTCTTTATTGAGCGAAAATCATTTTTCTTATGGCTTGAATCTGTTTGCCCGAGTTCTACATCTGAAGGCCACATAGAACAAAAGCCCTTTTCCAATGTCTTTTTTTTTTTTTCCCAATTGTGGTCCTTATGGCCAAAATATCTCCAATTTTTAAAACCTCTCATTTTATGATACAGTCATCCATCATTCCCCATCCTGGTCACTGAATTCTGACTGAACTCAGTGTTTCTGATATCCCCTTTAAGGGAAACACTTCCATAGGACACAATTCTGAAGATATTATGTGCAGAGGAGCAGTTTACTACCCCTTTTATTCTTTTCATAGACAGCCTCATGTAACGTTGCAGATTTAGGCCCCCTTCATTCAGACTTAATGTAGTAGGCAATGCAAGGCCTCGAAGGCTTTTGAGCACAGGCTGTCAGTGGCTACAGTTGCCTTAGTGAAAGACAGCCTGGAGGCCAGAAAGAGGGAGATAATTAGGAAATAAGGTAATGGTCCTGGCTTTGTCGGTGGCTCAGCAGTAAAGAATCCACCTGCAATGCAGGAGCTGTAGGAAATGTGGGTTTGATCCCTAGGTTGAGAAGATCCCCTGGAAGAGGGCATGGTAACCCAGTCCAGTGTTCTTGCTTGGAGAATCCCATGGACAGAGGAGCCTGGCAGGCTACAGTCAATAGAGTCGCAAAGAGTCAGATGCAGCTGAAGCGACAGCACACACAGCTGCACGTAAAGTAATGCTCCAGGAAAAAGGCAACGAGAGGCTGTTTTAGAGGGTGATGGTGCAGATGGTGTGTGATAGGGAGGGCATAGAGATGTAGATACCTCATTAGATGGCATCTCATTAGATGGCAGAGGGAGAAGCCGCAGAATTTCCAAGGCTTTTAATTCGGACTGGGAAAATGGTGGTTTCACTCATCACATATAATGAGAAAGTCTTAAGGCACGATCAACTCAAGGGAAAATGTTGGGTTTGGTTTTGGACATGTAAAGTTTGAGGTGGCACCAGAGGCTAAGAATGAAGGAAAACTGGGGAGCTTTCTTCCCTTAACAGCTGAGACTGTGGGAGTGGGTAAGACCCTCAAAGTGGTGTCTTTAAAGAGAGAAGAGAACCTTGAGAAACATCTACTTTCAGGGGTTTACAGGAATCAGAAGAAGCAGAGGAGAATGAAGAGAACTCATATAATCCAGGGTAGAGTTATAAGAGGGATCAAGTTTTTGTTTGTTTTTAAATTTTTATTGGAGTATAGTTGATTCATAATGTTGTGTTAGTTTCTGCTTTATAGCAAAGTGAATCAGTTATACATCATTTATATATAAATATACACTCTCTTTTAGATTTTTTTTCCCATATAGGCCATTATAGAATATTGAGTAGACTTCCCTGTGCTATACAGTAGGTCCTTATTAGTTATCTGTTTTATATATCATGCTGTGGATATGTCAATCCCAATCTCCCAATTTATCCCTCCCCTTGCTCTTAGTCCCTAGTAACCATAAATTTGTTTTTGACATATAGGAAAAGGAGTACCTCAAGGCTGTATATTGTCACCCTGCTTATTTAACTTATATGCAGAGTACATCATGAGAAACGCTGGGCTGGATGAATTGCAAGTTGGAATCAAGATTGCCGGGAGAAATATCAATAACCTCAGATATGCAGATGACACCACCCTTGTGGCAGAAAGTGAAGAGGAACTAAAAAGCCTCTTGATGAAAGTGAAAGAGTAGAGTGAAAAAGTTGGCTTAAAGCTCAACATTCAGAAAACGAAGATCATGGCATCTGGTCCCATCACTTCATGGGCAATAGGTGGGGAAACAGTAGAAACAGTGTCAGACTTTATGTTGGCGGGCTCCAAAATCACTGCAGATGGTGATTGCAACCATGAAATTAAAAGACATTTACTCCTTGGAAGGAAAGTTATGACCAACCTAGATGGTATATTAAAAGCCAGAGACATTATTTTGCCAACAAAGGTCCATATAGTCAAAGCTATGGTTTTTCCAGTGGTCATGTATGGATGTGAGAGTTGGACCATAAAGAAAGCTGAGTGCTGAAGAATTGATGCTTTTAAACTGTGGTGTTGGAGAAGACTTTTGAGAGTCCCTTGGGCAGCAAGGAGATCCAATCAGTCCACCCTAAAGGAAATCAGTCCTGAGTGTTCACTGGAAGGACTGATGCTGAAGCTGAAACTCCAGTCCTTTGGCTACCTGATGCGAAGAACTGACTCCTTGGAAAAGACCCTGGTGCTGGGAAAGATTGAAGGTAGGAGGAGAAGGGGACAACAAAGGATGAGATGTTTGGATGGAATCACTGACTCAACGCACATGAATCTGGGTAAACTCTGGGAGTTGGTGAGGGACAAGGAAGCCTGGTGTGCTGCAGTCCATGGGGTCACAAGGAATCAGACATGACTGAGTGACTTAACTGAACTGAACTCAGTCTAAAGTTTTGTGGTTTTTTTTTAATCATCAAATGCCATGGAAGTCAGGAAGAATAAATACTGAGAGAAAGCTATCCTACTTGGTGATTAAGAATACATACTATTAAAGGGTAATTTTAGTGGCATATCAGAGAGCAATTACCTAAGATGTTGGGCTATGAGTAGGTCATGAGGAAGGGGAGACCACGAAAATTAATGACATAAAGAAAAGTGCCACTCAGTTGAAGGAGAAGATTAATGAGATCAAAGGAACCTGTTTGATGATTATGGTGGGAGTGGGAGGGGATTGTTGGTTTTATTAAGGATGGGGACACCTGAGCAGAGGCAGTTAAAGGACACAGTGGAGAGGGAGGGGTGAGAGGAGGGAAGCACACTGTGGAATCCTTGACTCTGTAGGTGAGTTGAGATAGTTAAGTACATCCCATCCATAGTCTAGTCAAATACCATGGCTTAGTGCTACCATTCAAGTATTCAACTTAAGGACACTTGCAGTATATTACTATAAAGAAAAAAAGTAAAAGTGAAGTCCTGTCCCATCATTTGTGAGCCCATGGACTGCAGCCCACCAGGCTCCTCTGTCCATGGGATTTTCCAGGCAAGAGTACTGGAGTGGGTTGCAATTTCCTTCTCCAAAAGAACAGAAGTTTAATGAAAAAAACTCCCCAAATATGATTGCAACATAGACCACTGCCTTTCCTGCCTCTCTTTCTGGGTCTTCCTGTCCATCTTGATCTATTTCCCAGACAAGTGATTTGACAAGCCAAGTTAACTTCACATTGACCATGAAATTATTTCATACAGGCAGGTAAGTTAAGTAAAATGAGAACATTTTCAGTGCCGAACCCTAGGTCCTGAGAGAACAAGAGCTTTACATCAAATATGATACTAGAATGGGACTCATTTTGTGTTAAACTGATTTCTTATTTAAATAGTTCTTTATAACTTTATGTTTTCTTTGCTCACCGTTTTGGCTGCTTCCCTTTATTGTGTGTGGTAGATTAAAGAGTGAATGTTTATCAGTCAAAGATATTTTCCTTGAAACAGCAAAACTTCAGGGGTAGAATGTGCCTATTAAACCTGCTTTATCATTCAACTTTTTAACATAATTGGACCTATTCAAAGGGATTTTTGTGAGTTCAATGAGATAGACTTTTTCTTTCTTCTGCTAACTGCAGAAATAAGAAAAATGCCACAGCACTTGATAGAGATTCAGCAAAATTAACATTTTTAAGGGAAACTCAAATGTTTCATGTTAACCTAAACGAATAAACTGAAAAAGCATGTCATTCCCTATAATTAATCACCTCTATCTGAAGTTGCTAATACACATGCACACACACACACACTTCATACTGTCAGGTAGTGGTAGGGTCTATGAAGAAAATAAATAAGGCAGGTTAAAGAGATAACATCACTGATACTATTTTAGATAGTATGGTCAGTGAAGGACTAAGAAAGAAATATTTAAGGAAAGACTTGGATGAATCAGGGCTTCCCTGGTAGCTCAGCTGGTAAAGAATCTGCTTGCATGTGTGGGAGACCTGAGTTCAATCCCTGGGTTGGGAAGGTCTCCTGGAGAAGGGAACGGATACACGCTCCAGTATTCTGGCCTGGAGAATTCCATGGACAGAGGAGCCTGGCAGGCTGCAGTCCATGGGGTTGCAAAGAGTCAAACGCAACTGAGCGACTTTGACTTTTTGGATGAATCATACCCAGCATTTCTTGAGCACTTACTATGTGTCAGACATTTGTGCTAGGCTCTATATCATTGAATCTTTATCCTGATTTGCTTTACAAAAGAGGAAACTGAGGCTCAGGGAAGATAAATAACTTGCTCAGTAACTTACACATTCTAGTAAGACTCACAAGCTCTGGCTGAGACTTGCTTTTCCCCTTGCTGCTATTAATATTACCATCAACTTTAATATTAACATTAATGTTAATGGTTGAGTAATGGCTTGAAATTAATATTAACATTACTGTTAATATTAAAGAAGAGGCCTTGTTGGGTAGAGGGTTTTCCCTTATTTATTTTTAATGAGTAGTACCTAGGTAAGAAGTGAATTTTACAGAATTCCAGTGTCCCTGTGCAATCTTGGGTACCATCTGCCTCTTGATTGGAGGCAACAGACACTTCACTGATACTAGTCAAATTCAGAAGGCAGCATCTCAGTAGACAAGAAAGGATGAGACCTCATGAGCCAGTGGAGGGGATGGCCTTTATTAGGGGAGAGGATCATGTATCCATGGTAGTGAAGGAAGGTGGGTGGTTGTACTGGCATGGATGCAGGCAGCGGTCAGAGGTGGTGGGGGGAGCCTGCAGACGTCTTCTTCTAGTGGCTTCTACTTTCTCAAAGAGTTAAAATAGGAAGGGTGATTTTCAAATATCAGTAAAGCAGGAATTGATGTTTATTTCCTTTAGTGATAAGGTAATTCTCCCTAGTGTAAAGCACTTCACTTAACAGAAAACTGCTGTGAGGGGAAATAGACAGGAAGAATATCAACTGCATTGCCAAGTGATAAACAGCTAAGTAATACTAGTCTCAGCAGAGAAAGTGTGAGCCCAGAGAAGCAAGTAATATACTCTTCTTGAGTGACTGAAAGAAAGTTTTAAAGAGTAGGGGAAATTTGAAGCAGCACTGGAAGGATCTAATGGTAATAGACAGACTCCGGCCTAAGTATTGACTTAGCCAAAAAGTTTGTTTAATTTTAAGTAAAAAATAAAACTTTTTTTTTTCATTTTCACCAAGAACTTTATTGAATCATGCATTCAGTAACCAAATGAACTTCTTGGCCAACCCAATATTTCTATTCATACTGATCCTAGGAGAGGTAGGTATTATTCCTGCTCCCATGTTACAGGTCAAGGAATTGATGTACCCGCTCACACAGCTTGTTTGTGCAGCATTGACACGCACTTGCCTGGTCTGACTCCAGAGACTGCTCTCTCAATAATTTCCCCAATCTTAACTTTTCTAGATGAATTGTGCTCAGACCTCAGTCATGTCTGACTCTTTGCGATCACGAGGACTGTAGCCCACCAGGTTCCTCTGCCAGTGGGATTCTCCTGGCAACAATACTGGAGTGGGTTGCCATTTCCTCCTCCAGGGCAATCTTCCCAACCCAGGGATTGAACCTGCATCTCTAGTGTCTCCTGCATTGGCAGGCAGATTCTTCATCACTAGTACTATCACAAGAATGGTCTTTTCAGTCTCTGTTTTGTCCCTCTGTGGTTGTTATGCATTATCTAACCATAGAATTTTACTGGAGATGGACATTTTGATTGATTTCAACCAACTCTGCCTATTAGGGTTGCCAAGGGAGCTCCTAGAAAATTCCAGGTCCCAGGCTGTACCTTTGGGAATTCTTATTTAATCGGTCTCTATTAGGGCTCAGGGATCACTGGTTTTAAGAATCGTTCCCCAGAACTCAGAAAACAGTTCTGAGAGGTAAATTAAAGAATTTGTTACTTGCAGTAGCATCACTTTGGCTGGTTAAGAATTTTCTCCCTTAAAGTGGAAATGCTCTAAGAGGTTGGAGCACCTTGTTAAGTCTCTAAAAAGATCTTAGTAGGAGTGATTTTATCAACTTTCCTTTCTCCTTGTGAGGGGATCCTCAGGAAGGGCCTACAGTAGAATCAAAGAAACCAAGGCTGACTAGAAAGTCAATGATTTGTTCTGTCAGTAAAATCATTTGATGTCAATTTGAATATTTGTCAATGTAATTTAATAATTGACTCCAAGACCAAGTCAGCTGCTAAAATGATAAAAAGATAACTCTAAATAAATTTTAGGATCATACTTTGGTCAATAAAATACAAAGATGCTATGAGCTTCGTGAAAGCAGGTGATCTGTCTTTATGTATCCACAGTATCTAGCATAGTATTATTACTCTTAAAACCTAGCAGCCATTCATTACACACCTGTTGAATGAGTGAAATTCATCACCCATCTTCATCACTGTGAAATAATTTGCCCCAGAAGAGAGGCTTGATGATTGAGTCACAGTCTTTGCCACACTATTTTAAGACATTCTATAACTTGCTCCAATTTATTGATCCATTTCTGTTTTCAGTGACATGTGGATTGTTCCCAATTTTTCCTGTTAAAAACAATACAAAAAAACACCTTTGTATATATTTGCCTGTGCATTCACACAGCAGTCTTTCCAGAATATATCCAAAAAAGTAGAATTGCTGGGTTGGTGGTATGTGCTTAGTAACCATTTATACATTATCAACTAGGTTTCCAACTTTATACTATGATTAATACACAAAATGAAAAATATGAAGAGAAGATTATCAATTTGACTTAAAGTATAAAAATTCTAAATCACAAAATAAACACAGAGCAAGTCAATGTCTTTCTCGCCAACCTTGGCTTCTTTGATCTACTACCAGCCCTTCCTGAAGATCTACTCATGAAGAGAAATAAAGTTGATAAAATCACTCGCACTAGATCTTTTTAGAGGTTTAATACGTGGCTCTAACTTCTTAGAGCATTTCCATTTTACAGGAGAAAATTCTTAACCCAAAGCAATGGTACTACAAGTATTAAAATTCTTTTATCCCTCCTCAGAACTCTCCTTTCCTTTAAGGTGGTAATTCTCAGCCCCAGCTGCACATTAGAATCACCTTTTCACTTCTTTCCAGTGCAAGTAAAATATATAATAAACTCAAAGTTCTGAGTCCCCCTTTTGTAATCAGCTTATAAAATGGCTAAAAGGGACTACCACTCCGACTCCACCCCACCCCATTATGCCTGTCTTTGCCAGAGAAGATGTCCAGGAGAATATTCCTATCTCCAGACGGTTCTTCCGGGCAGCCTGGCTGATGGTAGTCAGGCTGAGATCCAGGAAAGAATGAGCTAAGGCTGCAGGTGCTCCTTCTGCTGTTTTTTCCAAAGCAAACTTCCAGCCCTGGGCGGGTGGGGCAGAGCACAGGGCCTCCTGCAGCCTCTCCCTAGCCCTCCTGCCTTTCCCTCCTGTTCACTCCCCTGACCCCCCACCGCTCGGCCCTGCCTAGGGACAGACTCCTTCTAGCAAACTGGATCATCAAACTTTCCTGGGCATAACTAATACCAGAGAATTTTCGCTAAAGCTCATCCTGCATAGATTTGCTAATTCCTCCCTTTTTGAAGCATTCACTGTAAGATTTTTCTGCTAACATGTAAATTCTGGCAGTAATCGAATAACTCAGAGTGGAAGTCTCTGATCCTTCTTAGGGAATCCTCTGAACTCTCT
>SJYC01138061.1:0-42709 GCA_006408675.1 Madoqua kirkii | reverse complement strand
ATGGATGTGAGAGTTGGACCATAAAGAAAGCTGAGTGCTGAAGAATTGATGCTTTTAAACTGTGGTGTTGGAGAAGACTTTTGAGAGTCCCTTGGGCAGCAAGGAGATCCAATCAGTCCACCCTAAAGGAAATCAGTCCTGAGTGTTCACTGGAAGGACTGATGCTGAAGCTGAAACTCCAGTCCTTTGGCTACCTGATGCGAAGAACTGACTCCTTGGAAAAGACCCTGGTGCTGGGAAAGATTGAAGGTAGGAGGAGAAGGGGACAACAAAGGATGAGATGTTTGGATGGAATCACTGACTCAACGCACATGAATCTGGGTAAACTCTGGGAGTTGGTGAGGGACAAGGAAGCCTGGTGTGCTGCAGTCCATGGGGTCACAAGGAATCAGACATGACTGAGTGACTTAACTGAACTGAACTCAGTCTAAAGTTTTGTGGTTTTTTTTTAATCATCAAATGCCATAGAAGTCAGGAAGAATAAATACTGAGAGAAAGCTATCCTACTTGGTGATTAAGAATACATACTATTAAAGGGTAATTTTAGTGGCATATCAGAGAGCAATTACCTAAGATGTTGGGCTATGAGTAGGTCACGAGGAAGGGGAGACCACGAAAATTAATGACATAAAGAAAAGTGCCACTCAGTTGAAGGAGAAGATTAATGAGATCAAAGGAACCTGTTTGATGATTATGGTGGGAGTGGGAGGGGGTTGTTGGTTTTATTAAGGATGGGGACACCTGAGCAGAGGCAGTTAAAGGACACAGTGGAGAGGGAGGGGTGAGAGGAGGGAAGCACACTGTGGAATCCTTGACTCTGTAGGTGAGTTGAGATAGTTAAGTACATCCCATCCATAGTCTAGTCAAATACCATGGCTTAGTGCTACCATTCAAGTATTCAACTTAAGGACACTTGCAGTATATTACTATAAAGAAAAAAAGTAAAAGTGAAGTCCTGTCCCATCATTTGTGAGCCCATGGACTGCAGCCCACCAGGCTCCTCTGTCCATGGGATTTTCCAGGCAAGAGTACTGGAGTGGGTTGCAATTTCCTTCTCCAAAAGAACAGAAGTTTAATGAAAAAAACTCCCCAAATATGATTGCAACATAGACCACTGCCTTTCCTGCCTCTCTTTCTGGGTCTTCCTGTCCATCTTGATCTATTTCCCAGACAAGTGATTTGACAAGCCAAGTTAACTTCACATTGACCATGAAATTATTTCATACAGGCAGGTAAGTTAAGTAAAATGAGAACATTTTCAGTGCCGAACCCTAGGTCCTGAGAGAACAAGAGCTTTACATCAAATATGATACTAGAATGGGACTCATTTTGTGTTAAACTGATTTCTTATTTAAATAGTTCTTTATAACTTTATGTTTTCTTTGCTCACCGTTTTGGCTGCTTCCCTTTATTGTGTGTGGTAGATTAAAGAGTGAATGTTTATCAGCCAAAGATATTTTCCTTGAAACAGCAAAACTTCAGGGGTAGAATGTGCCTATTAAACCTGCTTTATCATTCAACTTTTTAACATAATTGGACCTATTCAAAGGGATTTTTGTGAGTTCAATGAGATAGACTTTTTCTTTCTTCTGCTAACTGCAGAAATAAGAAAAATGCCACAGCACTTGATAGAGATTCAGCAAAATTAACATTTTTAAGGGAAACTCAAATGTTTCATGTTAACCTAAACGAATAAACTGAAAAAGCATGTCATTCCCTATAATTAATCACCTCTATCTGAAGTTGCTAATACACATGCACACACACACACACTTCATACTGTCAGGTAGTGGTAGGGTCTATGAAGAAAATAAATAAGGCAGGTTAAAGAGATAACATCACTGATACTATTTTAGATAGTATGGTCAGTGAAGGACTAAGAAAGAAATATTTAAGGAAAGACTTGGATGAATCAGGGCTTCCCTGGTAGCTCAGCTGGTAAAGAATCTGCTTGCATGTGTGGGAGACCTGAGTTCAATCCCTGGGTTGGGAAGGTCTCCTGGAGAAGGGAACGGATACACGCTCCAGTATTCTGGCCTGGAGAATTCCATGGACAGAGGAGCCTGGCAGGCTGCAGTCCATGGGGTTGCAAAGAGTCAAACGCAACTGAGCGACTTTGACTTTTTGGATGAATCATACCCAGCATTTCTTGAGCACTTACTATGTGTCAGACATTTGTGCTAGGCTCTATATCATTGAATCTTTATCCTGATTTGCTTTACAAAAGAGGAAACTGAGGCTCAGGGAAGATAAATAACTTGCTCAGTAACTTACACATTCTAGTAAGACTCACAAGCTCTGGCTGAGACTTGCTTTTCCCCTTGCTGCTATTAATATTACCATCAACTTTAATATTAACATTAATGTTAATGGTTGAGTAATGGCTTGAAATTAATATTAACATTACTGTTAATATTAAAGAAGAGGCCTTGTTGGGTAGAGGGTTTTCCCTTATTTATTTTTAATGAGTAGTACCTAGGTAAGAAGTGAATTTTACAGAATTCCAGTGTCCCTGTGCAATCTTGGGTACCATCTGCCTCTTGATTGGAGGCAACAGACACTTCACTGATACTAGTCAAATTCAGAAGGCAGCATCTCAGTAGACAAGAAAGGATGAGACCTCATGAGCCAGTGGAGGGGATGGCCTTTATTAGGGGAGAGGATCATGTATCCATGGTAGTGAAGGAAGGTGGGTGGTTGTACTGGCATGGATGCAGGCAGCGGTCAGAGGTGGTGGGGGGAGCCTGCAGACGTCTTCTTCTAGTGGCTTCTACTTTCTCAAAGAGTTAAAATAGGAAGGGTGATTTTCAAATATCAGTAAAGCAGGAATTGATGTTTATTTCCTTTAGTGATAAGGTAATTCTCCCTAGTGTAAAGCACTTCACTTAACAGAAAACTGCTGTGAGGGGAAATAGACAGGAAGAATATCAACTGCATTGCCAAGTGATAAACAGCTAAGTAATACTAGTCTCAGCAGAGAAAGTGTGAGCCCAGAGAAGCAAGTAATATACTCTTCTTGAGTGACTGAAAGAAAGTTTTAAAGAGTAGGGGAAATTTGAAGCAGCACTGGAAGGATCTAATGGTAATAGACAGACTCCGGCCTAAGTATTGACTTAGCCAAAAAGTTTGTTTAATTTTAAGTAAAAAATAAAACTTTTTTTTTTCATTTTCACCAAGAACTTTATTGAATCATGCATTCAGTAACCAAATGAACTTCTTGGCCAACCCAATATTTCTATTCATACTGATCCTAGGAGAGGTAGGTATTATTCCTGCTCCCATGTTACAGGTCAAGGAATTGATGTACCCGCTCACACAGCTTGTTTGTGCAGCATTGACACGCACTTGCCTGGTCTGACTCCAGAGACTGCTCTCTCAATAATTTCCCCAATCTTAACTTTTCTAGATGAATTGTGCTCAGACCTCAGTCATGTCTGACTCTTTGCGATCACGAGAACTGTAGCCCACCAGGTTCCTCTGCCAGTGGGATTCTCCTGGCAACAATACTGGAGTGGGTTGCCATTTCCTCCTCCAGGGCAATCTTCCCAACCCAGGGATTGAACCTGCATCTCTAGTGTCTCCTGCATTGGCAGGCAGATTCTTCATCACTAGTACTATCACAAGAATGGTCTTTTCAGTCTCTGTTTTGTCCCTCTGTGGTTGTTATGCATTATCTAACCATAGAATTTTACTGGAGATGGACATTTTGATTGATTTCAACCAACTCTGCCTATTAGGGTTGCCAAGGGAGCTCCTAGAAAATTCCAGTCCCAGGCTGTACCTTTGGGAATTCTTATTTAATCGGTCTCTATTAGGGCTCAGGGATCACTGGTTTTAAGAATCGTTCCCCAGAACTCAGAAAACAGTTCTGAGAGGTAAATTAAAGAATTTGTTACTTGCAGTAGCATCACTTTGGCTGGTTAAGAATTTTCTCCCTTAAAGTGGAAATGCTCTAAGAGGTTGGAGCACCTTGTTAAGTCTCTAAAAAGATCTTAGTAGGAGTGATTTTATCAACTTTCCTTTCTCCTTGTGAGGGGATCCTCAGGAAGGGCCTACAGTAGAATCAAAGAAACCAAGGCTGACTAGAAAGTCAATGATTTGTTCTGTCAGTAAAATCATTTGATGTCAATTTGAATATTTGTCAATGTAATTTAATAATTGACTCCAAGACCAAGTCAGCTGCTAAAATGATAAAAAGATAACTCTAAATAAATTTTAGGATCATACTTTGGTCAATAAAATACAAAGATGCTATGAGCTTCGTGAAAGCAGGTGATCTGTCTTTATGTATCCACAGTATCTAGCATAGTATTATTACTCTTAAAACCTAGCAGCCATTCATTACACACCTGTTGAATGAGTGAAATTCATCACCCATCTTCATCACTGTGAAATAATTTGCCCCAGAAGAGAGGCTTGATGATTGAGTCACAGTCTTTGCCACACTATTTTAAGACATTCTATAACTTGCTCCAATTTATTGATCCATTTCTGTTTTCAGTGACATGTGGATTGTTCCCAATTTTTCCTGTTAAAAACAATACAAAAAAACACCTTTGTATATATTTGCCTGTGCATTCACACAGCAGTCTTTCCAGAATATATCCAAAAAAGTAGAATTGCTGGGTTGGTGGTATGTGCTTAGTAACCATTTATACATTATCAACTAGGTTTCCAACTTTATACTATGATTAATACACAAAATGAAAAATATGAAGAGAAGATTATCAATTTGACTTAAAGTATAAAAATTCTAAATCACAAAATAAACACAGAGCAAGTCAATGTCTTCTCGCCAACCTTGGCTTCTTTGATCTACTACCAGCCCTTCCTGAAGATCTACTCATGAAGAGAAATAAAGTTGATAAAATCACTCGCACTAGATCTTTTTAGAGGTTTAATACGTGGCTCTAACTTCTTAGAGCATTTCCATTTTACAGGAGAAAATTCTTAACCCAAAGCAATGGTACTACAAGTATTAAAATTCTTTTATCCCTCCTCAGAACTCTCCTTTCCTTTAAGGTGGTAATTCTCAGCCCCAGCTGCACATTAGAATCACCTTTTCACTTCTTTCCAGTGCAAGTAAAATATATAATAAACTCAAAGTTCTGAGTCCCCCTTTTGTAATCAGCTTATAAAATGGCTAAAAGGGACTACCACTCCGACTCCACCCCACCCCATTATGCCTGTCTTTGCCAGAGAAGATGTCCAGGAGAATATTCCTATCTCCAGACGGTTCTTCCGGGCAGCCTGGCTGATGGTAGTCAGGCTGAGATCCAGGAAAGAATGAGCTAAGGCTGCAGGTGCTCCTTCTGCTGTTTTTTCCAAAGCAAACTTCCAGCCCTGGGCGGGTGGGGCAGAGCACAGGGCCTCCTGCAGCCTCTCCCTAGCCCTCCTGCCTTTCCCTCCTGTTCACTCCCCTGACCCCCCACCGCTGGGCCCTGCCTAGGGACAGACTCCTTCTAGCAAACTGGATCATCAAACTTTCCTGGGCATAACTAATACCAGAGAATTTTCGCTAAAGCTCATCCTGCATAGATTTGCTAATTCCTCCCTTTTTGAAGCATTCACTGTAAGATTTTTCTGCTAACATGTAAATTCTGGCAGTAATCGAATAACTCAGAGTGGAAGTCTCTGATCCTTCTTAGGGAATCCTCTGAACTCTCTATCTCCTAAAGTTTTAGCTTTTAAATATTCAAGAGATGTGAAATGCATACAGTGATGACCATGTGTAGTTTATAATGTAAATTCGACTTGAAATTTGGGTGTGCCATGCTGAGAAAAAGGAAAAAAAAAAGCTGGATTATTGTCACAGTTTACTTTCAGTTCTGATGGAGCTCCCTTTCCAGAGGAAATTGTATGTTTCCATATATGATTGTATTTTAGATGGAATGCCAATACCTATGGGTTTCCCTGGTGGCTCAAATGGTAGAATCTGCCTGCAATGCGGGAGGTCGGGGTTCGATCCCTGGGTTAGGAAGATCCCCTGGAGCAGGAAGTGGCGACTCACTCCAGTACTGAGTGCAGAATTCTGTGGACAGGGGAGCCTGTGGGTTTTCCATACTTTTGGCTTTCCAGACTTTTGGCTGCGCCAGGTCTTCTCGGCAGCATGCAGGCTTTTTCTAGTTGCGGAGCATGGGCTTTAGAATGTAAGGGCTCAGTAGTTGCCCTGTGGCATGTGAGGTCTTATTTCCCTGACCAGGGGTTGAACCTGCATCCTCTGTATTGCAGGACAGATTCTTAGCCACCAGATCACAAAGGAAGTCCCTCATTCGTGTTTTAGAAGGGCATTTCAGAAAAAAAATGGCAGACAGGCCTTTTAAAATGTTAACAAGAACTTTAACGTCTTCTCTTCAATTCTATGAACTCAATTCCAACATTCACAGTTAGCAAAATAAATGTAATGGGTGTGTTTTGTTGTTGTTGCTATTTCTCTAAAGCATAAGATACATGTTAAAACGCACCTTTTCCACATCAAAGTTTCTTTTTTTTCAACATAATAGGAGTAAAGCTCCTAGCTTTTCCTGCCAGGGAAAACAAAAACTGTTGAAACTGCTACCTGACTTATCCATCTTAATGGGCTCCAGGGACATGCTAGCTTCTCACAGAGCAGGTCATTAAATTTGACTTTGCTCTCCCTGTCCTTTCTCTGAACTGACCTCTGTCTTATGTTGAACACAAAAGTCTAAAGTCACCATTGCAGCTTCAGGCACCAGGTCACCTTGTTCTTCCTACAAAGCCCTGAGTGGATTGGCTCTAAAGCCAGCACTGTCTGTTGCCGTGCCTTCAATTGTTCTCAGTGCAGTTCAGTCACTCAGTCGTGTCTGACTCTTTGTGACCCCATGAATCACAGCACGCCAGGCCTCCCTGTCCATCACCAACTCCCGGAGTTCACTCAGACTCACGTCCATTGAGTCAGTGATGCCATCCAGCCATCTCATCCTCTGTCATCCCCTTCTCCTCCCACCGTCAATCTTTCCCAGCATCAGAGTCTTTTCCAAGGAGTCGGTTCTTCCCATCAGGTGGTCAAAGGATTGGAGTTTCTGCTTCAGCATCAGTCCTTCCAATGAATACTCAGGATTGATTTCCTTTAGGATGGACTGGTTGGATCACCTTGCTGTTCAAGAGACTCTCAAGAGTCTTCTCCAACACCACAGTTCAAAAGCATCAATTCTTTGGCACTCAGCCTTCTTTATAGTCCAACTCTCACATCCATACATAACTACTGGAAAAACCATAGCCTTGACTAGACAAACCTTTGTTGGAAAAATAATGTCTCTGTTTTTTAATATGCTGTCTAGGTTGGTCATAACTTTCCTTCCAAGAAGTAAGCGTCTTTTAATTTCATGGCTGCAATCATCATCTGCAGTGATTTTGGAGCCCAAGAAAATACTCTTACTGTTTCCATTGTTTACCTATCTATTTGCCATGAAGTAATGGGTCTAGATGCCATGATCTTAGTTTTCTGAATGTTGAATTATAAATCAACTTTTCACTTTCCTCTTTCACTTTCATCAAGAGGCTCTTTAGCTCTTTGCTTTCTGCCATAAGGATGGTATCATCTGCATATCTGAGGTTATTGATATTTCTCCCGGAAATCTTGATTCCAGCTTGTGCTTCATCCAACCTAGCACTTCTCATGATGTACTCTGCATATGAGTTAAATAAGCAGGGTGACAGTATATAGCTTTGACATACTCCTTTCCCAATTTGGAATCAGTCCGTTGTTCTGTGTCCAGGTCTAATTGTTGCTTCTTGAACTGCATACAGATTTCTCAGGAGGCAGGTCAGCTGGTCTGGTAGCCTCATCTCTTGAAGAATTTTCCACAGTTTGTTGTGATCCACACAATCAAAGCCTTCAGCATCATCAATAAAGCAGAAATAGATGTTTTTCTGGAACTCTCTTGCTTTTTTGATGATCCAGTGGATGTTGGCAATTTGCTGTCTGGTTCCTCTGCCTTTTCTAAATCCAGCTTGAACATCTGGAAATTCACGGTTCACATACTGTTGCAGCCTGGCTTGGAGAATATTGAACATTACTTTGCTAGCATGCGAGATGAGCGCAGTTGTGCGGTAGTTTGAGCATTCTTGGCATTGCCTTTCTTTGAGACTGGAATGAAAACTGACCTTTTTCCAGTCCTGTAGCCACTGCTGAGTTTTCCAAATTTGCTGGCATATTGAGTGCAGCACTTTCACAGCATCATCTTTCAGGATTTGAAATAGCTCAGCTGGAAAATTTACTGAATCCTTGCCTCGTGTTAAGTGTTTTATGTGCATTGTGTCATGTGATTCTCTCCAGTGCTGTGCAATAGGTATTTCACCCCAGCTAGGCCACAGGTGGCAGAAAAGAGGACTCAAAGCTGGGTGAGCTGGCATCAGAGCTGGGCCCTCCGAACACTCCTGGGCTGCTCCTGTCTGCACCTGCCATCCATGCACTGCTGAACCCCAGCTCCAGAAGAGCAGGTCTCCTCTGGCTTCTTCACTGACGCATTCCAAGGGCCTCGAGCAATGCGTGGCACGTAACGAGCACACAGCCAATACTTCTTGCCTGAACATATCTCTTATGTTAATTTTTTCTTTCACTTATTCATTCATTTGTTCAATCAAAAAATGTTGATTAAGCCCCTAACTCCAGGCCTTCTTCCACACACTCAGGAAAAAATCATGAACAAATTGTCTCCCCTTAGGAAGATCACATTGGGGCTTCCTTGGTGGCTCAGTAGTAAACAATCTGCCTGCCGATGCAAGAGACACAGGCTTGAGTCTTGGTCTGGGAAGATCCCACATGTTGCAGAGCAAACTAAGCCCATGCACCATAGACACTGAGCCTGGGAACTGCAGCTACTGAGCCCATGTGCCAAACTGCTGAAGCCTGAGCTCCCTAGAGCCCGTGTTCCACAAGAGAAGCCACTGCAATGAGAAGCCTGCACACTAGAGAGTAACTAAAAGAGCCCACACAGCAATGAAGACCCAGCACAGCCAAAAATAAACAAATAGATGCAATTATTTAAAAAAAAAAGACAGGTTTTGTTTTGTTTTTGGGTTTTTTTTGGTCTTTCTGGGTCGTTGTGGCACACGGTCTTCTCTCTAGTTGCAGCATAGGGCTTCGTTGCTCCAAGGCATACAGGATTTCAATTTCCCAACCAGGGATCAAACGCATACCCCTTGTATTAGAAGGTGCATTCTTAACCACTAAACCACCAGTCAAGTCCCAAGATTACATTCTTGACAGAGAACACTGACTAATAAATAATTACTATCAGGTAAGGAGTTGTTGTGAAGGAAGAGAGCATGGGAGAGAGGCTAGAAATGACAGAAGGGTGCTATTTTAGCAAAGGTAGGTGTGGAAGGCTTGTCTAAGAGGCAGACACTTGTGCAGACACCTGGAGGAGGGAAAGAAGTGAGTCATTTGTTTGTCTAGGCGAAGAGGGCCAACGAGAAGAAAGAGCAGGTGCAAAGGCCATGAGGTGGGAGCATGTTGGGCGTGTTCCAGGGGCAGTCAGGGGCTGGTGTGGATGGTTCTAGTGAACAAAGAGGAAGGGAATAAGACGGATAGTCAGAGAAGTGAAGGAAGGGCCAGACTTGTAGGCCATGGAGAGAACTTTAGCCTTTACACTGAGTGAGATGGGAAATTAGTAGATGATTTTAACAGAGAATTGATGAGATTTACTTCTTTAGTAAAAGAATCTCCCTGTGGGAGAACTGTAAGAGGGCACGCGTGGAAGCAGATGGAGAGGTCAGGGGCTAGACCAATAGTCCTGGCCAGAGGTAAGGGTAGGTGAGACCAGCTTAGTAGTGATGGGGGTGATGAGAAAATGCCTAAGTTCTAAATATCTTTCAAGGGTGATTTGCTGATGGAGTGAAATGGGAAATGAAAGGAAGAGGAACAGCCCTAACGTTTTAGACATTTGAAGGAGGGCCTTTACTGAATTGGGAAGGCTCTGTGAGAACTAGGGTTGGGATTGGAGGAAGATCAAGAACTTGGATTTTGAACATTTTTCTCACCGTCTCAGACTGCTTTGTATGGTGAGAGTATTCAATAACGATTATGTAAAACAGCAACTCTGAGGACCATGAGGCCTGGGGGCCCCAAGGCCCCTGAGAATGTAAAAATGATAAAAAACGACCTTCATCATGCAAAGGGCCCCAGAAATTAAAAATTATGGAAATTAGGTGGTGTATTTGAGATGAATTCTTCTCAATTAGTAGATGTTGTTTTAAAAGTATTCAACAATAAGGAACAACAACAGAAGCAAGGGGATGCAGAATGGAATACAGCTTTTCTGGTGCAGCTTTGAAAGTGAGTAACCCAAAGGAAGGCTCACAGGTGGACAGTGGCAAAAAATCTGCCATCAATGTAGGAGATGCAGGTTCACGTGGGTTCAGTCTCTGGGGCGGAAAGATCCGCTGGACAAGGAAATGGCAACCCATGCCAGTATTCTTGTAGAGGAGCCTGGCGGGCTACAATTCATGGGGTCGCAGAGTCGGACGTGACTGAGCACACAAGAGAGCAACTCAGAGACCCTAAAATCTAAACACTCTTAGGGTATGCCAGGCAGGCACCTAACTGTATGACATGGCCAAGTATAAAACAGCAAGGCAGTGGTGAGGCCAGTGAACTGGAGTGCGTGCATGACCGCAGGCAGTGGCATAAAATAAAAAGTTGTGCCGGCCCACGTTGCCCTTGACTTTGAGTTTGCAAATCCCTAAAATGATCAGACATCATTGGCTTTCATCCACATCATTCTTAGTTAATACTGATATGTACCTTTTGTTAAACTGGGCACATAGCTGAATTTTGTATGATAGAAACTGCACATCTTGCTTTCATTCATCAACAAATGTTGTTATCCTTACAAAAAATATTTGTTAAACCCTCACTCTGTCAGCCACAGTTCTAGAAAAGACATGTCAGCAAATGGATAATGCTAAATAACACTTCAGATTATGTTACTGCCTCAGATAGTCAGAGACAACCACTGACAATCTCAGCTATGGAAAAAAAAAAAGCCAACACTATACAACTGAAACAAACAAAGTACTGCAAATAAACTATACTCCAATAAAAAATTAAAAACAAAAACCCAGAAGAAAATAAAAGACACTGAAAGGACTCTGAGTAGCTCAATAGATGTTTGAAGTTGGGCATTCGTGCACTGAAGTTTATATGCTGAATTCAGAAGACATTTTTTCAGGACCCCATTCTTACTTTATACAAGATTTTAACAAACCTAAACATCTGTTTTTGTTTAGACAAATCAGACAAACAGACAAATCAGAAATAAGTAGATGACAAGGGAGGAGCAGTGACAGGTGGGTTGGATGTAGTTAAGAAATACCAGTGCAGTGCTGAGGGGAAAAAATACCAAATTTAAATAAACACAATGTTTGTTTGTTTGTTTGTTTGTTTGTTTGTTTTTAAACTGTGTAAGTCTGGGTAGACTTCATAGTTTTTGTATGGACAAGAAGTCTGTTAAAGCTTAATACACCTAAAGGCCTCACTATTTTAAAGCACAATACAGTCAGGAATGGTCATTTAGTGAGGTTTATATTAAACTCATAAAATTAAACGATGCTTGTTCCTTGGAAGAAAAGCTATGACAAACCTAGACAGCATATTAAAAAACAGAGACATTACTTCACCTACAAAGATCTGTATAGTCAAGGGTATGGTTTTACCAGTAGTCACGAACAGACTGAGAGCTGGACCGTAAAGAAGGCTGAGTGCTGAAGAACTGATGCTTTTAAATTGCTGTGGTGCTGGGTTATGGTCTTCTTGACAGACCGGAACCCGGGGACAGGAGTTGACGAAAAGAAGGCGAAGAAGAGAAGGACGTGGGGGGCCCAAGTCTCTAGCGGAACAAGGGTGCTTTATTCATGGCAGTGTGTGTTTATATACTGTAATACAAGGAAGTGAAGAAGTGAAGTTGCTCAGTCATGTCCGACTCTTTGTGACCCCTTGGACTGTGGCCCACCAGGCGCTTTAGGCAAAAAATAAAGTTAAGTAAACAACACCGAAACCAGACGTATAACAACAGTAACTAAGGGAATACAATCATCATAGGGCCATAATAAGAGTAACTCGGGGAAGAACAATCGTCCCAGGGCAAAAACAATCCACGTATTGGAGATAAGAACATGACTAAGTAGTTTTACAGAAAAGTAAAAGGTTAAGAGAGTTCTGCTTTATTGACTATGCCAAAGCCTTTGACTATGTGGATCACAGTAAACTGTGGAAAATTTTGAAAGAGATGGGAATACCAGACCACCTGACCTGCCTCTTGAGAAGATCTGTATGCAGGTCAGGAAGCAACAGACTGGTTCCAAATAGGAAGAGGAGTACGTCAAGGCTGTATATTGTTACCCTGCTTATTTAACTTATATGCAGAGTACATCATAAGAAATGCCAGGCTGGATGAAGCACAAGCTGGAATCAAGATTGCGGGAGAAATATCAATAACCTCAGATATTTACATGACACTACCCTTATGGTAGTAAGTGAAGAGGAACTAGAGAGCCTCTTGATGAAAGTGAAAGAGAAGAGTGAAGAAGCTGGCTTAAAGCTCAACATTCAGAAAACCAAGATCATGGCATCTGGTCCCATCACTTCATGGGAAATAGATGGGGAAAAAGTAAACAGTATCAGACTTTATTTTTTGGGGCTCCAAAATCACTGCAGATGGTGACTGCAGCCATGAAATTAAAAGATGCTTACTCCTTGCAAGGAAAGTTATGACCAACCTAGATAGCATATTCAAAAGCAGAGACATTACTTTGCCAACAAAGGTCCGTCTAGTCAAGGCTATGGTTTTTCCTGTGGTCATGTATGGATGTGAGAGTTGGACTGTGAAGGCTGAGCACTGAAGAATTGATGCTTTTGAACTGTGGTGTTGGAGAAGACTCTTGAGAGTCCACTCCAAAATCACTGCAGATGGTGACTGCAGCCATGAAATTAAAAGATGCTTACTCCTTGCAAGGAAAGTTATGACCAACCTAGATAGCATATTCAAAAGCAGAGACATTACTTTGCCAACAAAGGTCCGTCTAGTCAAGGCTATGGTTTTTCCTGTGGTCATGTATGGATGTGAGAGTTGGACTGTGAAGGCTGAGCACTGAAGAATTGATGCTTTTGAACTGTGGTGTTGGAGAAGACTCTTGAGAGTCCTTTGGACTGCAAGGAGATCCAACCAGTCCATTCTGAAGGAGATCAGCCCTGGGTGTGTTCATTGGAAGGACTGATGCTGAAGCTGAAACTCCAGTACTTTGGTCACCTCATGCGAAGAGTTGACTCATCGGAAAAGACTGTGATGCTGGGAGGGATTGGGGGCAGGAGGAGAAGGGGACGACAGGGGATGAGATAGCTGGATGGCATCACTGGCTTGATGGACATAAGTTTTGGTAAACTCTGGGAGTTGGTGATGGACAGGGAGGCCTGGTGTGCTGTGATTCATGGGGTCACAGAGTCGGACATGACTGAGTGACTGAACTGAACTGAACTGAACTGAAAAGGTTGCTGAAAGGAATCCATGTATGTGTTCTGCCTCATGACCTCAGTCCTGAAAACTGCATGCCACTTTGCTCCTTCCTGTTTTCCAGAAACTGATAAAGAAAAGAGGGCCCTTGAGAAACAGAAAACAACATTTAAGATTCCTTAAAATTAAATGTTCCCTGAAAGTGCTGGAGAACTTCGAGAGTCCCTTGAATTGCAAGGAGATCAAACTAGTCAGTCCTAAAGGAAAACAACCCTTAATGTTCATTGGAAGGACTGATGCTGAAACTCCAATACTTTGGCCACATGATGCAAAGAGAGAACTCATTAGAAAAGACCCTGACGCTGGGAAAGATTGAAGGCAAAAGGAGAAGGGGATGACAGAGGATGAGATGGTTGGATGGTCTCATGGACTCAATGGACATGAGTTTGAGCAAACTCTGGGAGATGGTGAAGGACAGGGAAGACTGGTGTGCAACAGTCCATGGGGTCGCAAAGAGACATGACTTAGCGACTGAATCACAACATTAAACTCATATACTCTGCCTTAAAAAATTAGGAATCATACAATCCACATAAAAGATTTCTCTGGAAATACTGAATGTACACATTTAGAAGGATTTGTTTCAGGTATCTGGAAAATCTATCAAAGTGAAATACCTCATTCTCCAATAATGCTGGGTTTTTGCTCTGATCTAGTCCTTTGGCCACATACATGGGGAACAGACACTAGAAACACACCCCAGACATGATTTGCTTTTTTCAGCAACTGCCTAGACCCTCTCACATCACTTGCCCCTTTTGTCCCATCCAATTCCATTCCAGAGTGCAGCCAGCGTTGTTCCAAAGCTCTGGCCTGCCTTCTGCTGCCTGCACTCAGAAGTGGACCTGATGACAAAATTTAGCTGCCCTGAATCCAACCTTTGGAATTTCCTGGGAAATGGCTGCCTGTACGCCCATCAGGTATCCATGAGTTCTCACTGGGCCTTTGCACCTGAGAGCCCACCCTAGCGTTAGCCCAAACTTGACCTGTACTTGAACTGGCCCCCCGCAGAGGTCACCATGACTGTTCTTACATTCAACATGAACTGAAAAGTACCTTTCACATATAAAAAGGTACATCAATAAGGATGCAGTTTGAGTTGTTCCTGAGTCACTGATTTTTCTTTTTAGAAGCGGTTAACTCATAGAATTGTAAATCTTCATTGTTGTTGTTGTTCAGTCGCTAAGTGTGTCTGACCCTTTGTGATGTGACCCCATGAACTGCAGCACACCGGGCTTTCCTGTCCTTCACTATCTCCCGGAGTTTCCTCAAACTCACGTCTCAAACTCATAAATCTTATGGCTTAAATTATCCTTAAAGTTTGCTATCAATCTTAACCTAAATACTGTCTACAAAACTACCAAGCTCAGTTTACATGGGATTCCCTGGTTTTCAGAAACTTTCATTCACAAAATAGAAAACAAGGAAGAGGTACTCAGTCCATACTGTGACCCAGACCAAAGCTATGGGAAAAAAAAGAGTTAATGTAAGGATTAAACCAGTGACCTTGGCTTGTTTAAAGTAGAAAAAAGAGCTATCTAGCCACAGTTAGAGAGTCTGTGAAAAACCCAAACACATCCACTAAGTTTTACAAGTTTTTAATGATGTTAATTTTTGTATAAGGTCAAGGAGGATTAAATGACCATTATTTGTGTTATTCAGATGTTATTAATTTAAAACTAAATTACATTTAACCACATGACCTGGGTTTCAAAACACATAAATACCACAAACTCACTTTTATAAAACAAGTTATGTGTATAGCACAGGGAACTCTACTCAATACACTGTAATAGCCTATATAGGAAAATAATCTAAAAAAAAGAGTGGATATATGTATATGTGTAATGATTCACTTTGCTGTATACCTGACACTAATACAACATTGTAAATCAACTAGACTCCAATAAAAATTTAAAATAAAAGTAAAAAATTTTAAAAAGAAATAAAACAAGTTATCTATAACCTCTGACTGAAGGCAAATAAAATGGCAAACATCCCAGCATCCATACATTGCCCCTGCAATGAAACTATTATTCTACTATTAATATTTTCAGGTGCTATGGAAAAACTGAGTTCTGTAGACCAAAAGTAAATATGTAATAGCATTACAATAGCCACAAAAGATCTGAGTGTTGGGCACACGCATATGCACGTGCACACACACACACACCCAGAACAAGAGTGCTAATGGACATATCCCTGCAGCTGAGTTGCTTTCATTTACACCACTCCTCATCTTTTCCTAGCCAGTTGAGTGTAATGTTAGCATGAGAAGCCCTTTGAATAACAACATACCCGATTTTACAGTAACTCTCAACCAATAGCTTTCAAAGCTGCCTGGCTCTAATTTTCAGCTTTCAGGTCCCTCAACTATCACACCTTTGCGGCACAACTTAGTAATACAAAGTATCAAAATAATGTGACTTGAGTAATAATAAAGAACGAAATGAGCATTCTGGTCTAAGCATCACCATTCACATTCCTACTACTGGGAACCCCACTTAGGTCCTTGCTTCTCTACTGATAATATTAGGAAAGTCACTGAACAATTTCTGTGAAATGGACCCCAGAGTCTGGTCTGCTGTCTCTGAGGGATTCTAGAGCCTTCTCTACTTCTTCCAGGTCAGATCTCTTCAGCTCCCGTTATTCTTTTAAACCCACTCTTTTCAGACCTCTATGCTTACTCCTTAACTTCCCATCATCATCTGAGCAGTGAACTTTGTCCAGAAAGACTTTTCCTGCCTGACGGCTGCCAGAATGCCGCCCGGTCCTTGGTCTCACCACCGAGGCAGGCGCAGGTGACGGCCCAGAGAGGCTGAGCCCGGGGAGTGACCCTGTCTCCCTCTAGTGGTGGCCTCCAACAGCTTGAGCTGGGTACGGAACTCGTTTCTAAAGTTACAGTCTTAAAGAGTCTGTGGATTTAAAACTAATAATTCAGTCCTCTTCACAAATTGGTTATTCTAAGTGCTGTTACAGAGGTGTGTTAAATTTGTTAAAATTAATAGACCTGAATACTCGTGGTATTTTTTTGTACATATGACCCAACAATTTTAAAAATGTATACCATTTTTAAAGGACTACTCTCCATTTCCAGTCATTTCAAAGTACTGGCTATATTCCCCATGTTGTACAATACATCCTTGAGCCTATCTTATGCCTAAAGTTTGTACCTCCCTCTCCCTCACCCCTATATTGCCCTACCCCACTGGTGATCACTAGTTTGTTCTCTATATCTATGAGTCTGCTTCTTTTTTGTTATATTAATTAGTTTGTTGTATTTTTTAGCTTCCATAGATAAATGATGTCATATAGTATTTGTTTTTCTCTATTTGACTTAATTCACTTAGTGTAAGGCTGTCCAAATCCAACCATTTTGCTGCAAATGGCAAAAGTTTGTTCCTTTTAATGGCTGAGTAATATTCTTATGTGTATGTGTGTGTGTGCATATACACATGTGTGCATGGACACGCATTTCACATCTTCTTATCCATTCGTTTGTTGATGGACACTTAGGTTCCTCCCGCATCTTGACCATTGTAAATAATGCTGCTATTGAGTCGGACACGACTGAGCAACTGAACTGATCAACACTGGGGTGCAGTCAACAAATATTTTTAAGTTAAGTGAACAGACTATGATTTTTTAAATGCTGTCATGTCAATAATATTTTCCCCTAATGAAAACAAGTAAAACTCAACTTCCAGAGAAGCAGGAATTATAACAAGATTCATGTTCTGTGAATGTGTATTAAGTACAATTTGATCAATATAGCTAGTGATTCTCCAGGCTGAATTTCCTAACAGCAGTTACTGGAACCTAAGAGCTTTGTCCTTTCCCACTAAAAGTGAACATCTTGGTTAAAGGATAGAGTACAATAGAGATGAGAAACATTGTTCTATAGTTTTTGAACATGCATTGCACTGTGTCACTATTTCTCCCTGTTTATTCCCAGGCTAAGAGTTCTATGCAGATGGTAGAACTTTCAACAGAATAATCATAAAAAATTGCTCCCACCCAACCCAAAACCTCAAAAATATTCTCAGTGAGCTTGAACATTCCTTGAGAATACATCAAACAATGGCTTTTCTTGATTAAAGAGATTTGTTGTATGATTCTTTTAAAGGAGGCCTTTTAATTCAGTCATTTGAGAAAATGTTTGATGGAGTTTGGCACTCAATTTATAGAACAGCAGTAAATCTGTAAGTCTAGTAAAGAACATTCTACAATTTTTAAAAAAGAATCTATTCCACAGAACCCAAATCCTGTGCCCAGAAAACACCCACATGCTATCTTTTTTTTCCTTTTTCTGAACTGATACTACAAAGGGAATTTTACACGTTAACGAGAGGGTCAGATGAAATCTCTTTGGCAGTGGAATCTATCCTTTTCAAGGGCCAGATTCTTTCTCTGTAACTACTGCTTATAACTGACAATAGCTTATTGTTCAACTTCTTGTTGAGTGATGGTGATGTGCCTGAGAAAGGCTTCTTGGAGGGAGGGAGGGACCGAGGGAAGGAGGTGTGTTCTTTTTTCTTTCTTTCTTTTTTTTAAAGTGAAATAGCTTTGAAAAACTCTAAGTGCAGACAGTGTTGTTAAAAGGAGCAGTTCCAACTCTCATGATAACTTTTTCCCCCAAAGAACTGTGTGCAAGCAATCATTAATCAGTGCTTTCCACGGGTCATTCTATGTCACAGAGAAATGTTAGTGCCTTGAACGTCCTTCAGGAGCTGGGGAGAAAAACAACCTAGAAAAAAGCATTGGAAGAATCACACTTTATAAATTTCAATAAGTAAAAGTATTTTTTTGGAAAGAGACCCTCTCATATCACACACAGTTCATTCAATTAAATTTTCCAGATTCTTTCTGAAATTGTAGATAATTTCTCTCATTTGGAATCATGAAATGACAGATGCTTCATAAATTATATAAATGTGTGTATGTTTATTTCACAGTGCATATGGTAATAACTATGTTTTGTTGCATATATTCATGAACATGAATTAAATTAACTTGGGAAAAACATCTTGCTTGCAGCCAATTCTTGTCTTTAAAAGGTAAGAGATGTTATAAAAGGTAAAATTCAAATGTACCGATTGAATTGCTTATATTATTTTTGTTTTAGACAGCCAGTTTTGATAAAACTTGGACTGCAAGGAGATCAAACCAATTAATCCTAAAGGAAATCATTCCTGAATATTCATTGGAAGGACTGATTTTGAAGCTGAAGCTTCAATCCTTTGGCCCCCTGGTGGGAAGAGCCGACTCAGTGGAAAAGACCCTGATGCCGGGAAAGATTGAAGGCAGGAGGAGAAGGGGACAACAGAGGATGAGACGGTTGGATGCCATCACTGACTCAATGGACATGAGTTTGAGTAAACTCCAGGAGATGGTGGAGGACAGGGAAACCTGGTTTGCTGCAGTCAAGGGGGTCACAAAGAGTTGGACATGACTGAGCAACTGAACAACAACAAGCCAGTTTTGATAAAAACTAATTTTAAGTTTTCATAATGCCCAAATTTAAACTTTTTATCTATGGCTTAGAATCCACAAATAATATTTTTACTTTTGTTTAGTCATTAAAATCTAATGTTCTAAAACAGGCGTCTGGAGACCTGTTTCTAGCTCTGTCACACCTAGTCATAAGATGTTCATTATGATTTTAACAATCCAAGCTATAGGTTCTTCAGGCACAAAGACTAAAGCTTTGTCCAAACACTAAAATTGCACAATTCTGAAAAATTGCTCCTCTCCCCACATCCCCCTGTGCCAAGATGTTTAAGCACCAATTGCCATAACCTGGCTGAGAAGGCAATGGCACCCCACTCCAGTACTCTTGCCTGGAGAATCCCATGGACAGAGGAGCCTGGTGGGCTGCAGTCCGTGGGGTTGCTAAGAGTCGGACATGACTGAATGACTTCACTTTCACTTTTCATTTGCATGCATTGGAGAAGGAAACGCAACCCACTCCAGTGTTCTTGCCTGGAGAATCCCAGTGACGGGGAAGCCTGGTAGGCTGCTGTCTATGGGGTCACACAGAGTCGGACACAACTGAAGCGACTTAGCAGCAGCAGCCGTGACCTGGGCAATGTTACTTTACCTGTCAAGAGGAAAATTGCAGATGTAATCAAAGTTAAAAATCTTGAAATGAGATTAGCCTAGGTTATCCAGGTGGTCCTAACATAATCGCAAAGTTCCTTTAAAAGGGATACAGGAGGAGTCAGAGTCAGAGAGTAGGCTTTGTGATGACGAAGGCAAAGATCTGATTTTGTGGCCCCAAGCTAAGGAATGCCAGCCCCTTCCAGAACCTGGAAGAGGCAGGGAATGGATTTTTTCCTTCAGCCTCAAGAAGGAACCAGTCCTGCCAACACCTTGGCTTAGCTCAGTGAAACTGATTTCAGACATCTGGCCTCCAGAACTGTAGGAGAATACATTTGCATTGTTTTAAGCTGCTGAATTAGTGGTAATTTGTCACAGCAGCTGTAGGAAATGAACGCTCCATATTAGAGAGGAAAGACTTTTCATCAGTGCTGTGAGGAACTCTGTAGACCCTCTCCTCAGTGAAAAAAATCATACCTAATGAAAATTATACAAACAACAATCATCTATCTAAAGCCTCTGAAAATTGTCCTAAGGTTATACAGAAAATGGAGAAATAGTTATTTAAGAAAATCTACTAAATCTCATGAAGAATATCAAGCCTTCGGCATTCAAGTTACAACTTCCTACCTGTCCCCCAGTTCAGTGCAATGAAGGATCTGTTCTCAGTGGGTGTGGCCAAGAAGGACGTTGTTTTTCTTTCTTCAGACTGGTCTAATCAGGAAAAATCAGGCAAGAGTATTTTAAAAAGGCATTCCAATCGGAAAGAAAGAAGTAAAACTATCTCTATTTGCAAATAACATGATCCCGTTTACAGAAAATACTAAGGAATCTACTAAAACCCTGTTAGAACTACTAAATGAGTTCAGTGAAGTGGCAGGGTACATGGGCAATATATGTAAATGAACTGTACTTCTATCCAATAGTACTTAACAATTGAATTCTATCCATCAGCAATATATAATCCAAAATCAAAATTAAGAAAACAGTTCTATCTACAGTGATATCAAAAAGAATAAAATACTTATGAATAAATTTAGCAAAAGAAATGCAAAACGTGTACTCAGAAAACCAAAAAAAGGAAAGAAAACTAAGCATTGTTGAAAGAAAGATCTAAATAAATGAAAGAGGAAGACCTTTTATGCTCATGGATAGGAAGATTCCATATTGTTAAGATGACAGTACTCCCCAACTCATCCATAGATTCAATGCAGTCTTATGAAAATCCCATCTACCTTTCTTTTTCTTTGCAGAGATTGGGAAGTTGACCTTTAAATTTACATTAAATGCAGCCTGTATTCATACAAAGAATTCTCGCAACTCAACAATGAAAAGACAAATAATCCAGTTTTACAATGGGCAAAGTATTTGAACAGACATTTCTCTTTTAAACCTCTTTTTTTGTTGGTTTTTGGCCGTGCTGTGTGTTGTGTGGAATCTTAGTTCCCTGACCAGTGATTAAATCTGTGCTCTCTGCACTGGATGTGCAGAGCCTTAATCACTGGACCATCAGGGAAGTCTCTGAACAGACATTTATCCAAAGACAATATACAAATAGCCATTGAGCGTATAAAAAGGTGCTCAACATCATTAGTCATCAGAGAAATAAAAATCAAATCCACAATCAAATCCATGATGAGAGACCATTTCACACACGAGGATGGCTTTAATAAAAAGAGACAACAGTAAGTGTTGGAAAGTATGTGGACAAACTGTAAGCCACATGCATTTTTTGTGAGAATGTAAATGGTGCTGCTACTTTGGAAAAAGGCAGTTTCTCAAAGTGTTAAATACAGAGCTACCTTATGACTCATCAATTCCATTCCTAGATACCCAAGAGATACAAAAACATATATCCACACAAAACTTGTACATATATATCTATGGAAACAGTGTTCATAATAACCAAAAAATGGAAACAATCCAAATGTCCATCAACTGATAAATGAATAAACAAAATGAGTGCATCCATTCAATGGAATATTATTGAGCAATACAAAGAAATTAAGGACTGATACACGCTACAATATAGACGAACCTTGAAAACATGCTAAGTGAAAGAAGCTGGCCACAAAGACCACAAATTATGTTTCCTTTATATGAAATAACCAGGATATGACAATCTATAGGAATAGAAGGTAGGTTAGTGGTTGATCCAAGCTGGGGGGCAAGGAAGGGGAATGAGACGTAACCTCTGATGGGTATAGGGCTTCTTTTGGGGGTGACTGAATGTTTTTTTAATTTGAAGTATATTTTAGTTTTCTGTTCATTTACCCCTACTGCAAACATTTATGGGATGCCAGGAAGTGCTCAGGACTGAAAAGTTAAACAAAAAAATACTTTCTGCACTGACTACTGAGCCTGACATATACTATGTGCTCAAAAATAAGTTTTGAATGGATTAATAGATGCATAGAATAGGTCTGGTAAGTAGAAGGGTTCTGTTTGTATTTATTTTTATAAAACTTTATTAAAGTATCAGAAATGGAATTTTACCAAGAATAGGTAACATTTATATCTTAATTTCCTTTCTTTTACAAGTTAGGTATTATAAACTAGTAGACTGACTGCAAAAACAAATAGCAATAACAAAATTATTGGCCGATGTAGTAAGCTAGGTACAACGAACATGTTCTGGGGCTTATTGTCAGGAAAAAATGGGTTCGAATAATTGTCTCTGGCACTTACTACCAATGTGACCTAATACAAATTATTTAAGTCTTAGTTACCTCATAATTAAAGGGGAATAATAATAATAATATAGTCTTTACCTGGTAAGGTTATCACTATAGGCATATTTCAGAAATACTGTGAGTTTGGTTTTAGACCACCTCAATAAAGGCAATATCACAACAGAGTGGCTCACAAGATGTTTGGTTTCCCAGTGCATATAAAAGTTCCATTTACCCTGAACTGTAATCTAGTAAGTGTTCAATAAGCTTGAAAAAAGTATACACATCTTAATTTTTAAAATATTTTATTGTAACAAAATGCTAACTATCATCTGAGCCTTCAGCAAATTATAATCGTTTCAATGGTGGAGGATCTTGCCAGGATTTCAATGGCTGCTGACTTATCAGAATGGTGGTTACAGAAGGCTGCTGTGATTGGCAATTTCCTCATGTAAGACAACAATGAAGTTTGCTGCAGCAATTGACTCTTCATTTCCAGAACCATTTCCCTGCACTAGGCAATGCTGTTTGATAGCATTTTGTTCACAGTAAGACTTCTTTCAAAACTAAAATCAGTCCTGTCAAACAGCCTTAGCAACTAGGTTCACTTAATATTCTAAATCCTTTGTTGCCATTTCAACAATCTTCACACCATCTTCACTAGGAATAGATTCTATGGCAAAAAATACTTTCTTTGTTCATCAATTAAGAAGCAACTCCTCATCTGCTCAAGTTTTACCATGAAATTGTAGCAATTCAGTCACATCTTCTGGTTCCACATCTAATTCTAGTTATCTTGCTGTTTCCATCACACTTGTAGTTACTTTCTCTACTGAAATCTTGAAACCAGCAGTCATTCATGAAGTTTAGAAACAACTTCTTCGAAACTCCTACTAATATTGGCATTTTTACACCTTTCCATGAATCACAAACGTTCTTAGTGGCATCTAGAATCTTGAATGCTTTCCAGAAGGTTTTCAATTTACTTTGTCCAGATCCATCAGAGGACTCACTATCTATGGCAGGTATCGATTTATCAAATGCATTTTGTAAATCATAAGACTTGAAAGTAAAAATTACTCCTTAATCCATGGGCAGCAAAATGGGTATTATGTTAGAAGGCAGGAAAATGACATGAATCCCATCACACATCTTTGTCAGACCTCCTGGGTGATCACATGTGCTGTCAGTGAGTTGGTAATATTTTGAAAGGAATCTTTTTCTCCAGGTGGTAGATCTCAACAGTGAGCTTAAAATATTCAGTATGTTGTGAACAGATGTGCCATAATCCAAACTTTGTTGTTCCACTGATAGAGCACTGGAAAAAGTAAAGTCTCATAATTCTGAAGGGCCCTCACATTTTCAAAAGAGTGAACATTACTGAAGTTCAATCCCTGGGTCAGAAAGATTCCCTGGAGAAGGGAATGGCTACCCACTCCAGTATTCTTGCCTGGAGAATTCAATGGACAGGGGAGGCTGGTGGAGTATAATCCATAGCATCACACAGAGTCTGCAAAGAAGATAATCATCTGATTTTGGTATTGACCATCTGGTGATGTCCATGTGTAGAGTCTTCTCTTGTGTTGTTGGAAGAGGGTGTTTGCTATGACCAGTGTGTTCCCTTGGCAAAACTCTGTTAGCCTTTGCCCTGCTTCATTTTGTTACTGGAGGTTTCTCTTGACTTCCTCCTTTTGCATTCCAGTCCCCTATGATGAAAAGGACATCTTTTTTGAGTGTTAGTTCTAGGTCTTAGGTTTTCATAGAACCATTCAACTTTAGCTTCTTCAGCATTACTTGTCAGGGCATAGACTTGGATTACTGTGTTACTGAATGGCTTGCCTTGGAAATGAACAGAGATCATTCTGTCATTTTTGAGATTGCACCCAAATACTGCATTTCAGACTCTTTTGTTGACTATGAGGGCTACTCCGTTTCTTCTAAGGGATTCTTGCCCACAGTAGTAGATATAATGGTCATCTGAATTAAATTTGCCCATTCCAGTTCATTTTAGTTCATTGATTCCTAAAATGTCAGTGTTCACTCTTGCCACCTCCTGTTTGAACACTTCCAACTTACTTTGACGCATGGACCTAATGTTCCAGGTTCCTATGTAATATTGTTCTCTAGAGCGCTGGACTTTACTTCCATCACCAGTCACATCCACAACTGGGCATTGTTTTTGCTTTGGCTCTGTCTCTTCATTCTTTCTGGAGTTATTTCTCTACTCTTCTCCAGTAGCATATTGGGGACCTACTGACCTGGGGAATTCAACTATTAGTGTCACTGCTATTCACAATACCTCCATGTTACAGGCTGAAAATCTGTGTCCTCCTCAAATCCTTACATTGGAGCCCTCATCCCCACCATGATGGTGTTGAAGGTGGTGCCTTTGGGAGGTGATCAGGGTTAGATCAGGTCTTGGAGCCCCCATCATGGAATTAGTGTACCCAGAAGGGGATAAGGAGACCAAGGGTCTCTCCCTCCACCATGTGAGGTAACAGGGAGAACACAGTTGTCTTGAATCAGGAATAGGGCCCTAACTAAGAACTGATCGTGCTGGCACCCTGATCCTGGACTTGCAAGCCTCCAGAACAGTAAGAAAATGTTTCGTTGTTTCAGCCACCCAAGCCATAACGTTCTGTTATCACAGTCTAAATGAACTAAGACACCTCATCTCTCTTTGGCTATCTCTGCTGACAGGTGCCAGGGAATTCATATTAGCTCTGTTTTCCAAATACAACTTTTTCTTTCAAAAATACATAAGCAACAAACCTCTTTTGATCTCCTTTCCTCGCCTCACTTTGGAAAAGAAAAGCATTGAGAAACTGTTTCTCAGGACTTTTTATTTTGGGACAGAGCTCGCCTAGCTGGTGTTAATGGATTAATTTCATACTGGTGCCATATCTGGATTAATTTCAATCTGAGCTCAGTTACAGTCAATTACAATATACTGCCTGCAAATCAACCTCTCTGGATTTTATTTTCAAGTATACTACTTGGTCCTGTCATGTTTATCACATATTTTCAATATTAGAGGCCAGTAGACATTCAGTGATTCAGCAAATATGCCAAGCACTTTTTAAGGGACTAGAAATATCACACAAAATAAGAGCCTTGAAGAATATTCTGTCAAGAATAAGTTTCTCAAGGATCTCATATTCTAAGATAAGTGGAAAAGACAGAAAGTAAACAAGAATATAGACATATAAAAATAGCAGTTTTAGATTGTGATAAGAGTTAAACAGTAAATGAGTCACAGTGAAATAAGCAAAGGAAGAGTTTTTAAAGCAGATGACATAAGCAAGACATACAAAGAACTGGAGGAACCAGGCAGAGCCAAGACTTTGAAAGCTTAATGTGCTGGAAAAATAGGAGCATGATGAATAAACAAAGGAAAGAATGGCATGAAATGAAAAACATAAGCAAAGGCCTGATTGTAGGAGGCCTTATAGAACATGGGCTATACAGGGAAGAGATAGGATCTGATTTACATATGTATTTATTTAATACCTAGGAAAATGTTCCTGAAGGCTCTGTAGCAACTTCCCTTTCAATTCATTGGCCAGAATTATATCACATGCACTTTTTGAAACTGAAGTATAGTTGAACGTGTTGACAATTTCCCTGGTAGCTCAGGTGGTAAAGAATCACCTGCAATGCAGGAGACCTGGGTTCAATCCCTGGGTTGCAAAGATCCCTCGAGAAGAAATGGTAATCCACTCCAGTATTCCTGCCTGGAGAACTCCATGGACAGAGAACTCCAGTAGATACTGAATGTCTACTGGCCTCTTTGTGACTCTGGAGTCACAAAGAGTTGACACAACTAAGTGACTAACTTTCACTTTGATTGTGTTAGTCTCTGTTATACAGCAAATATATATATCGGATTCTTTTCCATTTTGTTGTTGCTGTTCAATCACTAAGTCATTTTCAACTCTTTACGACCCCATGAACAGCAGCATGCCAGGCTTCACTGTCCTTTACTATCTTCCAGAGCTTGTTCAAACTCATCTCCATTGAGTCAGTGATGTTATCTAGCCATCTTAACTTCTGTTGCCCTCGTCTCCTCCTGCCCTCAATCTTTCCCAGCATTAGGATCTTTTCCAGTGAGCAGGTTCCTCCCATCAAGTGGCCAAAACATTAAAGCTTCAGCATCATTCAAGACTGATTTCTTTTAGGATTGATTGGTTTGATCTCCTTTCTGTCCAAGGGGCTCTCAAGAGTCTTCTCCAACACCACAGTTCAAAAAGCATCAATTCTTCAGTGCTCAGCCTTCTTTACGGTCCAACTCTCACATCTGCACATGACTACTGGAAAAACTATAGCTTTGACTAGATGGACTTTTGTTGGCAAAGTGATGTCTCTGCTTTTAATATACTGTTCAGGTTTGCCATAGTTTTTCTTCTAAGGGGCAAGTGTCTTTTAATTTTGTGGCTTCAGTCACCATCCACTTGATTTGGAGCCCAAGAAAATAAAATCTGTCACTGTTTCCATTTTTCCCCATTAATTTTGGATTATAAGATAAAAAATATTTCCCTGTGCTATGTAGCAAATTCTTGTTGCTTATCTACTTTATGTATAGTTTGTATCTGTTAACCCCATATTCCTAGTTTTCCACCCTCCTTTCCCCTTTGGTAACTGTAAATTTGTTTACTATGTCTATGAGTTTGTTTCTGTTTTGTAAATAAGTTCATTTGTATTATTTTTGAGATGCTGCATAAGTAATATTGTACAATATTTGTCTTTCTCTGTTTGAGTTACTTCACTTAGTATAATTTCTAGGTCCATCCGTGTTGCTGCAAATGGCAATATTTAATTTTTATGGCTGAATAATATTCCATTATATATGAAGATCTTCAACTGCTACACATTAACATCTTCAACTGTTAATGGACACAGGTTGCTTTAGTGTCTTGATTATTGTAAATAGTGCTGCTAGGAACATAGAGGTGCATGTACCTTTTTGAATTAGAGTTTTCTTTCTTCTGAAAGAAATCTTTGAAACTTTCTTTTGAAAGAAAAAAGTTATGTTTGGAAAACAGAGCTAATATGAATTCCCTGGCACCTGTCAGCAGAGATAGCCAAAGAGAGATGAGATGTCTTAGTCCATTTAGACTGTGATAACAGAACGTTATGGCTTGGGTGGCTAAAACAACGAAACATTTTCTTACTGTTCTGGAGGCTTGCAAGTCCAGGATCAGGGTGCCAGCATGATCATTTCTTGGGTAGGGCCCTATTCCTGATTCAAGACAACTTCCTTCTCCCTGTTGCCCGAATGCATGTTCTGCATGTATGCTCAGGAGTGCGGCTAGGCTGCGTCATATGGTAGCCTGATAATAAGCTTCACCTGCATGTCTAATCACCCCTGGGTATGGTCCACCTGGAAACCACATCAATTCGAGGTTTCTGATGGCAAGGAAGAAGGGAGGAATGACTGTTGGATAGACTATTGGTGGAAAGTACCACCCGAAACCTATGCTACGCAAGTCAAGGTGACAAGCAGTCAGTTGGTTACACAAATCTGGATTTCAGGGAAGGGTGTCAGGTGGTTGGCAGATGAAGTCTTCTACAAATGGCTGATATTTAATGTTATGGATTGGATGAGATCACCTAGGAAAAGTGTTTATATATTTAGAAGACAGTCCAGTATTATGTTCTGGCATATCCCAATATTTAGGTAAAAGAGAAGAAACAAAGGACAGGCCAGACCTAGTTGCAGGACAGTATTTGTCTTAAAAGCCGAAAAAGAAAAGTTTTCCAGAAAGGGGTTGGGCAGTTGGATCAGATGTGGCTGAGAGGAGAATACATTGAGAACAGAAGAAGCGTATACAGGATCTAGTAATGAGATTATTGGTTCCCCAACAAGAACTGACTCAGTGACTGCTTAAGCAGAAGCTAGAGTAACCAAAGAATGAATGAATGCTGGGGAAGTTTTTGGGAAAACTTGCTGTGAAAAGCACAGAAAAATACAATGGAGGGAATCAACAAGGGAAGGTTTGGGTTATTATAATTTTGGAGATTACAGAATTTGTATACGGCCTGGAATTATCTGGTGCAGAGAAAGGCATTGATGGTATAAAGTAGAACAAAATATAAGAGCAAAATCCTTGGAAAGGTGAGAATGGTGGGATCAGAGTATGAGTGGAAGGATCAAACTCTGATAGGAAAAGACACTTTATTTAAAAAAAAATACAGAAAGAATATGGGCACAGAGACTGAAAGGTGTGTACATTTAATAATATGCAGACGTTCCTGTAACATGGCTTAGATTTTTTTCAGTGAAGCATGAGTCTAAGTCATCAGGTAAGAATGAGCTGGGAGACAGTGTGGGAGGTTTGAGGAGAGAGGAAATATGAAGTAGTCATTTCAAAGACTCCAAAGGGAACTTTATTAGGGAAAGGTAGCCGAGGCCCTTTGGCAGTAATGTGGGCATATTTGAGGTTTGGAATCACAAATTTAAAGTGCAAACAACAGACAACTGTGATATAATCTCCAGTAGATAGGGACATAGAGAAGATGGCTAGTCGACTCTCGTAGGATTGGGGTCTAGCCAGGCAAGTACAGGAAGAGTGGGGCCTATACTTAAATTTAGCAAGTTTTCAAGAAAATTATTTTGCTAATAGGTTGTGAATTGTAAGCTGGATATACAGAGAAGCCAAGACAGTGAAAGCTGTGAAAAAGCGGCAGCATCACTGGACTGGAAGCTTTGATAAAATTAATGAATAAATTGCAATAGCGGCTCTAGAGTAAGGGAGTTGAAGGACTAGGGGCTGTGACCGTTAGAACAAGTTCCCACTTTCAAGAGTTAGATTGCTCAGACATTATTACTTTGCATTTACTACAACTTTTTCAAAAAGACCAAAGTACCTGCCAAGCCTGGCTTTTGCTAGTAAAGGGTACAATTATGTGTGGCTGAGAAGCAGCCGTGTGATTAGGGAGCTGCGGTGTGCTAATTCAGCAATGACACAGTAAAATGGGCCACACAGCATGAGACCTGAATAGGATACCCATCACAGTACAATGCAAAGAGCTTGGGCCTGAAGTCAGAGCAACTGATTCAGATCCTGATTGTGGCATGTATCTAGGAGTGTATTTCTAACCACTTTGAATGCCGAATTATCCTTTTAAACTGGGGTATGGTTATCCAGGGGTTATTATGCACTTGAAGAAAGATAATGCATGTAAAGTGCCTAGAATAGTAGGTTCTCAGTAAATATTAACTACTGGAAAATAAAGAGCCATGTTCTCACTGCTGTTTGGTAGTCTGGGATTCATTTAGGAAGCTTGTGCTCTGAGAGTAGGTGGTGAAGGGATGTGTCAAACAGAAAAGAAGGGAAAGGATTCTCCTTATAGGTTTAGAGTTAGAGTGAAATCTGGCTTGGTTATATTGGGGTTTTATATAATACTATAATACTTCTGATGACAGGAATGAAGGTCTAATTCTTGGCTAGTCATATTTAGAGATCAAAAAATGAAATCAAGGTACCTGGATTAATGTTTTTCTTTTTTCAGTTCAGTTCAGTTCTGTTGCTCGGTCATGTCTGACTCTTTGCGACCCTATGGGCCACAGCACGCCAGGCCTCCCTGTCCATCACCAACTCCCGAAAATTACTCAAACTCATGTCCTTTGAGTCGGTGATGCCATCCAACCATCTCATCCTCTGTCACCCCCTTCTCCTCTCGTCTTCAATCTTTCCCAGCATCAGGGCCTTTTCAAATGAGTCAGCTCTTCCCATCAGGTGGCCAAAGTATTGGAGTTTCTTCAGCTTCAGCATCAGTCCTTCCAGTGAACACACAGGACTAATCTCCTTTAGGATGGACTGGTTGGATCTCCTTGCTGTCCAAGGGACTCTCAAGAGTCTTCTCCAACACCACAGTTCAAAACCATCAGTTATTCGGTGCTCAGCTTTCTTCATAGTCCAACTCTCACATCCATACATGACCACTGGAAAAACCATAGCCTTGAATAGATGGACCTTTGTTGACAAAGTAATGTCTCTGCTTTTTAACATGCTATCTAGGTTGGTCATAACTTTTCTTCCAAGGAGTAAGTGTCTTTTAATTTCATGGCTTCAGTCACCATCTGCAGTGATTTTGGAGCCCCCCAAAATAAAGTCTGACACTGTTTCCACTGTTTCCCCATCTATTTCCCATGAAGTGATGGGACCAGATACCATGATCTTAGTTTTCTGAATGTTGAGCTTGAAGCCAACTTTTTCACTCTCCTCTTTCACTTTCATCAAGAGGCTCTTTAGTTCCTCTTCACTTTCTGCCATAAGGGTGGTGTCATCTGCATATCTAAGGTTGTTGATATTTCTCCCGGCAATCTTGATTACAGCTTGTGCTTCTTCCAACCCAGTGTTTCTCATGACGTATTCTGCATATAAGCTAAATAAGCAGGGTGACAATATACAGCCTTGACATACTCCTTCCCTTATCTGGAACCAGTCTGTTGTTCCATGTCCAGTTCTAACTGGAACTGGACAATTTTTTTTTAGTAAATGATAAATCCAAAACTAAGAGACATGGTGGTGGTGTTCTGGATGGTGCATGGTGGCAGACCTGTCTCAGCCTAGCAGGAACATGCCAGTGATTCCCAGAGAGTCTATGGCAACTACAGGTCAGTATTTGTAAATGGGTCACAAAAGCATCCTAGCCTCTACCTCTCTCTTAGTTTCCTCTGTTTTCACAGCCCTTTCCTGATGCTCTGAATTCTATCTTCCCTAGTTCATCTTGTTTTATAGCATCTAAATACTTTGGCCACCTGATGCGAAGAGCAGACTCATTGGAAAAAACCCTGATTATGGGAAAGATTGAGGACAGGAGGAGAAGGGGCTGACAGAGGATGAGATGGTTGGATGGCATCACTGATTTAATGGATATTAGTTTGGGTGAACTCCGGGAGTTGGTGATGGACAGGGAGGCCTGGCCTGCTGCGGTTCTTGGGGTCACAGAGAGTCAGACACAACTGAGTGACTGAAGTGAACTGAACTGAGTCTCCCTTTTAAATGGTCATTTGCTTTTCTGTTAACAGACCACCAGAACTCGACTTGGCCCAGGATCTTTCCTTCTTTTTTTAACTTGAGATTTTCTCAGAGCTCTTTAGAGGGGCCTCCCAGGTAGCTCAAGTGGTAAAGAATCCACTTTCAATGCAGGAGACTCCAGTGCGATCCCTGGGTTGGGAAGACTCCCTGGAGGAGGAAGTGGCAGCCTACTCCAGTATTCCTGCCTGGAAAGTCCCACAGACAGGATAGCCTGGTGGGCTACAGTCCAGGGGGTCACAAAAAGTCAGGCACAACTTATCGACTGAGCACAGCACCTTATGGGACAGCGGGGTTGAGACTGATAGTGTCTGCTACCCACTGTGTCAACCTAAAGTCCTGGTTTTTCAATACTCTCTGGCTTTAACTATTACAGGAGGAAAAATTAGACTGGAAATGTGCAGCGAGGACGTGTCAACCATACATCAGAGAGAAATCACTACTAACTGAACAGATGGCCAAAACAAAATTCCAATTGTAGTGAGTTGAAAAAATTTCAAATGTGATGTCCCAGTGGCCTTAGAAAATCCCTGTAAAGTAGGTGGGATCTACTGGGTCTCGGAAAGTTTACATGCAATCTAGCTTTTCTCTAGAAACTTTGTTTTCTGATTGAGTGTTTACATTTTGGTCTTTCAACTTCATAATTCATTAATATAAAAACTTCATACCATGTGTATATCACATGAGAGAGGTGGCTGCTGCACACATATGCATATATGTGTGCTCAGCTGTGTCTGACTCTTTGCGGCCCATGGACTCTAGCACACCAGGCTCCTCTGTCCATGGGATTCTCCAGGCAAGAATACTGGAGTGGGTTGCCATGACATCCTCCAAGGGATCTTCCTGACCCAGGGATCAAACCTAGGTCTCCTGTGTCTTCTCAATTATAGGTGAATGTTTACCACTTCAGCCACTGAGGATCCTTTAAAATGATAGAATAGGGCTTCGATGCCTTTCTGTTGAATAGATTGGCCATTCTATAAGGTGGTATTCCAAAAAAACAATAATTTCTTGTAGAATTTTTTACAATCCAACACACTCAATTTTTAGAACAAGTTACTTTATTAGTGAAAATAAAAAGAAGAAGAAAAGAAAAAAATACATATGGTTAAATTTATGACTCAGGGGTTGTATCTGTCTTGGTAACTCTTTTACCTCTAGCATGTTGCCTCATTTCCAGTACTAACCAGTTGAATAAATATTTCAACCTTTCAGTTTTATCATCCACTGAGTTCCCAGCATTATCTACCCAAGGAAGAATTTATCATAATTTTTAAATAAATTTATTTCATTTAAAATCTTGAAACTAGAAGGCCACTACATAATGATTAAAGGATCAATCCAAGAAGAAGACATAACAATTATAAATATATATGCACCCAACAAAGGAGCACCGCAATATATAAGACAAATGCTAACAAGCATGAAAGGGGAAATTAGTAATAACACAATAATAGTGGGAGACTTTAATACCCCACTCACACCTATGGACAGATCAACGAAACAGAAAATTAACAGAGAAACGCAACTTTAAATGATACAATAGACCAGTTAGACCTAATTGATATATATAGGACATTTCACCCCAAAACAATGAATTTCACCTTTTTCTCAAGTGCACATGGAACATTTTCCAGGATAGATCACATCCTGGGCCATAAAGCTAACCTTGATAAATTCAAAAAAATTGAAATTATCCCAAGCATCTTCTCTGACCATAATGCACTAAGGTTAGATCTCAACTACAGGAGAAAAGCTATTAAAAATTCCAACATTTGGAGGCTGAACAACACCCTTCTGAATAATCAACAAATCACAGAAGAAATCAAAAAAGAAATCAAAATATGCATAGAAACGAATGAAAATGAAAACACAACTACACAAAACCTGTGGGACACTATAAAAGCAGTGCTAAGAGGAAAGTTCATAGCAATACAGGCATACCTCAAGAAACAAGAAAAAAGTCAAATAAATAACCTAACTCTACGCCTAAAGCAACTAGAAAAGGAAGAAATAGAGAACCCCAGAGCCAGTAGAAGGAAAGAAATCTTAAAAATTAGGGCAGAAATAAATGCAAAAGAAACAAAAGAGACCATAGCAAAAATCAACAAAGCAAAAAGCTGGTTCTTTGAAAGGATAAATAAAATTGACAAACCATTAGCCAGACTCATCAAGAAACAAAGAGAAAAAAATCAAATCAACAAAATTAGAAATGAAAATGGAGAGATCACAACAGACAACACAGAAATACAAAGAATCATAAGAGACTACTATCAGCAACTATATGCCAACAAAAGGGACAACTTGGAAGAAATGGACAAATTCTTAGAAAAGTACAACTTTCCAAAACTGAACCAGGAAGAAATAGAAAATCTTAACAGACCCATCACAAGCATGGAAATTGAAACTGTAATCAGAAATCTTCCAACAAACAAAAGCCCAGGTCCAGACGGCTTCACAGCTGAATTCTACCAAAAATTTCGAGAAGAGCTAACACCTATCTTACTGAAACTCTTCCAGAAAATTGCAGAGGAAGGAAAACTACCAAACTCATTCTATGAGGCCACCATCACCCTAATACCAAAACCTGACAAGGATGCCACAAAAAAAGAAAACTATAGGCCGATATCACTGATGAACATAGATGCAAAAATTCTGAACAAAATCCTAGCAATCAGAATCCAACAACACATTAAAAAGATCATACACCACGACCAAGTGGGCTTTATCCCAGGGATGCAAGGATTCTTCAATATCCGCAAATCAATCAACGTAATTCACCACATTAATAAATTGAAAAATAAAGGTCATATGATTATCTCAATAGATGCAGAGAAGGCCTTTGACAAAATCCAACATCCATTTATGATAAAAACTCTCCAGAAAGCAGGAATAGAAGGAACGTACCTCAACATAATAAAAGCTATATATGACAAACCCACAGCAAACATTATCCTCAATGGTGAAAAACTGAAAGCATTTCCCCTAAAGTCAGGAACAAGACAAGGGTGCCCACTTTCACCACTACTATTCAATATAGTTCTGGAAGTTTTGGCCACAGCAATCAGAGCAGAAAAAGAAATAAAAGGAATCCAAATTGGAAAAGAAGAAGTAAAACTTTCACTGTTTGCAGATGACATGATCCTCTACATAGAAAATCCTAAAGACTCGACCAGAAAACTACTAGAGCTAATCAATGAATATAGTAAAGTGGCAGGATATAAAATAAACACTCAGAAATCCCTTGCATTCCTATACACTAATAATGAGAAAATAGAAAAAGAAATTAAGGAAACAATTCCGTTCACCATTGCAACGAAAAGAATAAAGTACCTCGGAGTACACCTACCTAAAGAAACTAAGGACCTATATATCGAAAACTATAAAACACTGATGAAAGAAATCAAAGAGGACACTAATAGATGGAGAAATATTCCATGTTCATGGATCGGAAGAGTCAATATAGTGAAAATGAGCATACTACCCAAAGCAATTTACAGATTCAATGCAATCCCCATCAAGCTACCAACAGTATTTTTCACAGAACTAGAACAAATTATCTCAAGATTTGTATGGAAATACAAAAAACCGCGAATAGCAAGGGCAATATTGAGAAAGAAGAATGGTACGGGAGGAATCAACCTGCCTGACTTCAGGCTCTACTACAAAGCCACAGTCATTAAGACAGTATGGTACTGGCACAAAGACAGAAATATAGACCAATGGAACAAGATAGAAAGCCATGAGATAAACCCACACACATATGGACACCTTATCTTCGACAAAGGAGGCAAGAACATACAATGGAGTAAAGACAGTCTCTTTAACAGGTGGTGCTGGAAAAGCTGGTCAACCATTTGCAAAAGAATGGAACTAGACCACTTTCTAACACCACACACAAAAATAAACTCAAAATGGATTAAAGATCTAAACGTAAGACCAGAAACTATAAAACTCCTTGAGGAGAACATAGGCAAAACACTTTCGGACATATATCACAGCAGGATCCTCTATGATCCACCTCCCAGTATACTGGAAATAAAAGCAAAAATAAACAAATGGGACCTAATTAAAATCAAAAGCTTCTGCACAACAAAGGAAACTATAAGTAAGGTGAAAAGACAGCCTTCTGAATGGGAGAAAACAATAGCAAATGAAGCAACTGACAAACAACTAATCTCAAAGATATACAAGCAACTTATGCACCTCAACTCCAGAAAAACAAATGATCCAATCAAAAAATGGGCCAAAGATCTAAACAGGCATTTCTCCAAAGAAGACATACGGATGGCTAACAAACACATGAAAAGATGCTCAACATCACTCATTATCAGAGAAATGCAAATCAAGACCACAATGAGGTACCACTTCACACCAGTCAGAATGGCTGCGATCCAAAAATCTACAAGCAATAAATGCTGGAGAGGATGTGGAGAAAAGGGAACCCTCTTACACTGTTGGTGGGAATGCAAACTAGTACAGCCATTATGGAAAACAGTGTGGAGATTCCTGAAAGAATTGCAAATAGAGCTGCCTTACGACCCAGCAATCCCACTGCTGGGCATACACACCGAGGAAACTCGAATTGAAAGAGACACGTGTACCCCAATGTTCATTGCAGCAATGTTTATAATTGCCAGGACATGGAAACAACCCAGATGTCCATCAGCAGATGAATGGATAAGAAAGCTGTGGTACATATACACAATGGAGTATTACTCAGCCCTCAAAAAGAATAAGTTTGACGCAGTTCTAATGAGATGGATGAAACTGGAGCCGATTATACAGAGTGAAGTAAGCCAGAAAGAAAAACACCAATACAGTATACTGACACATATATATGGAATTTAGAAGATAGTAATGATGACCCCGTAAGTGTGACAATATAAGAGACACAGAGGTATAGAGCGGACTTTTGGCTTCTGAGGGAGAGGGAGAGGGTGGGATAATCTGGGAGAATGGCACTGAAACATGTATACTATCATATAAGAAATGAAGTGCCAGTCTATGTCCAATACAGGACACAGGATGCTTGGGGCCGGTGTACGGGATGATCCGGGGAGATGGTGGGGGAAGGGAGGTGGGAGGGGGCTTCAGCATGGGGAGATCATGTACACCTGTGGCTGATTCATGTCAATGTATGGCAAAACCAATACAGTACTGTAAAATAGAATAAAGTATTAAATTTAAAAAAAATAAAAATAAATAAAAGGAAAAAAATAATAAAATCTTGAAACTGGGTCGACTGTCTCGAGTTGACTAAAATGGTTCCTCTTGACTAAGAGTCTGTGAAAATAGTCAATTTCATTGTAACTGACAGAAAAAATTTTGAAAATTGATAAAAGTAGAGCTTTTACTACAAATTTGAGGACTTTTTTTTTTTTACCTTTCCTTTCTTTTTTTTTTTTTTGCCAATTCTGTTACTGTTGTTGAGTCTCTAAGTCGTGTCTGATTCTACAGAAGCTGGCTGATTCCAGTGGCTCGCCAGGTTCCTCTGTCCATATAATTTCACAGCAGCAATACTGGAGTGTGTTGCCATTTCCTTCTCCAGGGAATCTTCTTGACCCAGGCACTGGACCTGAGTCTTCCTCACTGCAGGCAGATTCTTTACCACTGAGCCACCAGGAAAGCCCATTACTGTCATCACTAGCAAAGGATTGTTTAGTCATTCAAGATAGAAAATGTAGTTTTTAAAGTATAGAGCTATTTTCACTATAAAAGTAATGTGTTTATGTTAGAGAAAATTTGGAGAATACTGATAAGCCAGAAGGAATGATCACCTAAAAGTCCACTTCTGTGAGACACTTCTGTTCATGTTTTCATGCGTCTTTCCTGTTTTTACTCTGTGTGTGTGCTTAGTCTCTCAGTCGTGTCCGATTCTTTGTGACCCCATGAACTGCAGCCCGCTAGGCTCCTCTATCCATGGGGATTCTCCAGGCAAGAATACCGGAGTGAGTTGCCATGCCCCCTTCCAGGGTATCTTCCCAACCCAGGGATTGAACCCAGGTCTCCCATATTGCAGGCTGATTCTTTAGCATCTGAGCCACCAGGGAAGCTCTTTTTACTCTATACATGCATGTATATTTCCACAATCCTGGGATCATGCTATGTATCTGTTAAAAAATTTTTTTCACTTCACAATAGATTGCATTATATTTTGCTCAAAATAGCCTTTTAATTCGTGTCATTTTCATTATCTTAGAAGGTCCATTAACACATTTATGAATATGGTTCTTTCCTATCAGCAGTGATGACAAATACGACCATTTTCTAAAGTGTCAGGTGTTAATAGCATAGCAAGGCAATGAGGTAAGCCAGTGGAAAAAGTCCAGCAGCCATTTCCCATCTAGTGAGGTGAGTCTGGACTCTGGAAGAGCCAGTGCTGCCTGCTCTAGCTGACTGTTGAAAATACCTTCCCCCAGTTTTTCTCCTGTTTTACTCAGACCTAGCAGCAGTCTGGCACACACAGTCATAGTAACAGCTCAAGCAGCCAAATTTCCTTAGCTCCACATCAATGAAAGGACAGAATGGCTGGCCTGATGTGCCTGCTCGGGGAAGCAACGTGGAACACCCAGCATGAGGAAGATTTGCTCCTATCTCACCCAGAAAGGCAGCCACCTTAAAAGGAAGCCAGCTTGTGAGTTTATTGCTCTCATGCCCTGGCAAGGCTCTAACAAGTTTTATAGGTTTTATGGGATCTTATCTGCTCAATAACCCAGTTTAATCATGCAGAAAATTTATTTTTAAATATTTTACCTTATATGAATTAGCCTGTAAACAAAGGACTTTTCACAATTATTTTCCTAAGTAAATTCTTTCCACATTACATATTAGGGTAACGAGTGCAGTGGACACTGTAATGATATGCATGCATGCCATGGGAATTACTCTTTGTCCTCTAATAACGTGTGCTACATCTACTGATTTATCATTTCATATAACAAATAGGTACCAGGCACTGTGCTGAGTGCTGGGGAAGTCTTAGAAGGAACTCAGCAGCCTGTCTCAAGGAACTTATGTGCTAGAAATGTGCTGTCCAGTAATGTAGACATTATCCACATGTGGGCATTTAAATTAAAATTTTTAATTAGCCACAATTAAATCAAATTGAAACCTCGGTTTCTCAGTCATACTAACCAATTCAAGTATGTAATGGCAGCATGTAGTTAGTGGTTACCATGCTGACAGCACAGATACAGAAATTTCTATTATTGTATAAAGTTCCATTGGACATGATAGTGGAGACACTAAGAGAATATCAAAGCTGTTAATAAATTATATTTCTGAACCTATCACATTGGATCTATTTTCCAAAACATTTTGATGACTCTTCACATGCTGGTTTTGTAATCACAGAAACAATTCTGTAAGGAAGCTTAAAGAGAGATTTAGGAAGAGGGTGATGATGAGCATATGTTCATTGTTCAAGCAATTTATAAAATAATTCGTATGGACTACTTTCAGCTAACATTTCAAAGCACAGCATATACTTAGGGCTTATTCATGATAGTGAATACAATTCATATTTCAAATAATCTTACTGATGATTTTGAATTTCAGGGGTTAATTTCCTATCATATATAATTAAACCATCATTGTTGTAATTGCACAATGTGGCTGAAAATGAGTTTTTTCCCTAGGAGCAGGAGTGTCCCCCCTGCAATTTTCTTGTTCACTTGTATTTGCATATTATCTCCTATCCACCATTTGTTTGCAGGTCTCTTTTTAAGCCATGTGTCTGTTTTGTGAGGGTAAGCTTTGTCATGCTAAATAATGTGATTTATAACTTCAATTAAGTAGGCACAGATCAGGTGCAACATTTTACAATCTGCCTTCATGAAAGAACCAGGGTGCGCAGTGCAGTCAACCGTCAACTCCTGCTTTTTCTCCGGCTGTCTCACACTTGACTGTCCTAACATGGATCACATGAGACTATGAGTGTCAACATTTAGCAACTGTTAGGAAAGCATATTCCCTTTCTTTTTTTGAGAAATAAAAATATAAATACTAGCTCTAACATTTTCTTCCCCCAGCCTTCATCTCATGGGGTATAAAACCCTGTTTTGGAAGTCAGTCATTTAGATTGTGGTAGGATATTATCCAGGAAGGCAGTGGCACCCCACCAAACCGTCAACTCCTGCTTTTTCTCCGGCTGTCTCACACTTGACTGTCCTAACATGGATCACATGAGACTATGAGTGTCAACATTTAGCAACTGTTAGGAAAGCATATTCCCTTTCTTTTTTTGAGAAATAAAAATATAAATACTAGCTCTAACATTTTCTTCCCCCAGCCTTCATCTCATGGGGTATAAAACCCTGTTTTGGAAGTCAGTCATTTAGATTGTGGTAGGATATTATCCAGGGAAGGCAGTGGCACCCCACCCCAGTACTCTTGCCTGGAAAATCCAATGGGCAGAGGAGCCTGGTGGGCTGCAGTCCATGGGGTCACGAAGAGTCGGACACGACTGAGCGACTTCACTTTCACTTTTCACTTTCATGCATTGGAGAAGGAAATGGCAACCCACTCCAGTACTCTTGCCTGGAGAATCCCAGGGATGGGGGAGCCCGGTGGGCTGCCGTCTATGGGGTCGCACAGAGTCGGACACGACTGAAGCGACTTACCAGCAGCAGCAGCAGGATATTATCAATCTTGTCCTGTGATTTATGGATGATATTTTACTGGGATCAGCCTCATCTAAAATTATGTTTATTTCTAACTTAATTTACCCCCTCAAAAATTTATAGAAGCCAAATAAAAATTGATATGGTAGCAAAATATTTTTAAACACTCAGAATAGCATACCTGGGATCCTGTATACTTGGGCTACAAATCTGGTCATTAGCTTCCTAGTGGCCAGCATGAGTCAGGAAGTATGAACCTCAGTGGGATGATCTCCATACAAATAGACAAATGTAGGCTTAGGAATGTTGAAACCATTTGTCCAAGTTTTTCTAGCTAGCCAGTGACTGACCAGAATGTGAATCCAGTTCGATTTAACCCCAAAGCTATTTCTTTTGAAATAAAGGTAGTTATAAATATTTTCTCCCATTCTCCGGGTTATCTTTTCACTTTGTTTATGGTTTCTTTTGATGTGCAAAGGCTTTTGAGTTTAATCAGGTCCCATTTGTTTATTTTTATTTTTATTTCCATTACTCTAGGAGATAGATCAAAAACTATATTGCAGTAATTTATGTCAAAGAGTGTTCTTGTCTTCCTCTAAGTATTAGGTCTTACATAGGTTTTTAATACATTTTGAGTTTATTCTTCTGTATGGTATTAAAGAATGCTCTTATTTCATTCTTTTTTAAAAACTAGTTTTAAGTGAGGCTTTGGGCTTCCCAGGTGGCAGGTGGTAAAGAATCTGTCTGCCAACACAGGAGATGCACAAGAGACATGGGTTTGATTCCTAGGTTGGAAAGATCCTCTGTAGTAGAAAATGGCAACCCACTCCAGTATTCTTGCCTAGAAAATTCCATGGACAGAGGAGCCTGGCGGGCTATGAGGTCACAAACAGTCAAGTGTTGGACATGACGGAGCACACACATCACAACACTATTACCATGCAAATTCTTAGAAAGATTAAATTAGATGGTATATTAGTTTCTGAGCAGTTCACAGGCATACAATCTGCTGTGCTGTGTGCTCAGTGGTGTCCAACCATTGTGACCCCATGGACTGTAGCCCACCAGGTTCCTCTGTTCATGGGATTTTTCAGACAAGAATATTGGAGTGGGTTGTCATTTCCTCCTCTTGGGGGTATTCCCAACCCAGAGATCAAACCCGCATCTCCTGTGTCTCCTGCATTGCAGCTGGATGCTTTACTCGCTGAGCCATACAGGCTGAAAGCTAGATCAAAAATCAGGATGTCACCAGGGCTGCCTCCTTCTGAGTGTTCTGAGGGACAATCTGTTCTATGCCTGTCTTGGCTTCTGGTGACAGCCGCAATCCTTGGTGTTTTTGGCTGACAGATCATCCTATTCCCTGCCTGTGTCCTCACACTGGGATCTTCCTGTGTTTCTGTGTCTCTTCTCATCTTCTTATATTAATATAAACCCTTATGCAGATACACTCTGAATTAATATATATCTACTAGTCCAGTAACTAATGACATCTGGGACATCCAAATGTGGTCATATTCTGAGGTCCTGGGGTTGAGAGTGAAAGTTGCTCAGTCGTGTGCGATCCCATGGACTATACAATCCGTGGAATTCTCCAAGCTAGAATACTGGAGGGGTAGCCGTTCCCTTTTCCAGGGGATCTTCCTGACCCAGGAAACAAATGGGGGTCTCCTGAACCACAGGCAGATTCCTTACCAGCTGAGCTACAGGGATGATCCAACTGGGGTTGGGACTGCAGCATATCGCTTCAGAGATCACAGTTCAACCCATCACAGATGATGTATGTAAAATCCCTCCACGACAGCCGGCACATAGTGGGTTTTCAGGATGTATGAGTTTCTTTTCTCTGCATTAGATTGAACTTCCGAAGAGTAACAATTTTGTCTTATTCCTCTTTATAGTCTCAGTACCTTGCATACTCATACATAGTAGATGTTTATTAATGTTTTTGGTAAATGATGAATCCCAAACTAGGTGGTGGTCTAGATGGTGCTTGATGGCAGACCTACCCCAGCCAAGCAGGTGGAGGCCAGTTATTCCCAGACAGTGTGGCAATTAGGGGTCAATGTTTGTATAATAAATGGGTTCTGAGAACATCCTTGTCTTAATCTCCCTCTCAGCTCCCTCTGATCTCACAGCCCTCTCCTGCTGCTCTGAATTCTAATTTGCCTCTAACTTATCATTTGATTGTGCTACCTTCTTCAGTTAACCTTGGTTTACAGCATCTAAACTCCCTTTCAGATTGTCTTCTGCTTTCCTGTTGATGGACTCCCAGCACCTGACTTGGCCCTGGATCTCTTTTGTTTTAATTTTAGATTTTCTCAAAGCTCCTTAGGAGGGCAGCTAAGCTGGGACTGATGGTGTCTGCTACCCACATGTGTTAATCTGAAGGCCTGGCTTTTCAATACTCCCTGGTTTTGACTATTACAGGAGGAAAAAGTAGACTGAACATATGCAGCAGGAAAACATATTTCAGAGAAATATCACTATAAGCAAATCCTCTCAGTTTATATACTATAATGCAAACTGATATGAGTGAAAAGTCAGAATTAAAGAGTAGTCTATATTCAATTCTACACTTTCATTATTTTTAGGTAAAAATAACTACCAAAGCCAGGTTAAACTAGTAGATAATATCTTACAATGAATAAAGATTGTCTGAAATTAGCAAAACTAACAACCTTCTGGCTATATTTATCTATAATGGATAATACTTATAGATGATTATATTTTATAGGTAAAAA
>SJYC01138060.1:0-19702 GCA_006408675.1 Madoqua kirkii | reverse complement strand
CATATATCACACTTACCTAAGACACTTCTTTTCTATCAGTGTAACTAATTAAATCCTTAGTTTGTGAAACTCCAAATGAAAATAACTGTTGAGTTACTCATTTTCATTAAAAAAAATGTAAACAAATAGAAAATTCAGTTGGAAAAGGATACTCCATATAGGCCAAAAAAATCAACTAATTAGAATGATGGTTTTCCAACATAAGTCTGTTTACTTCTGCACCATATTGTCATGATTTGGATGAAATGATTTTTAAATTCCTGAAAAATCTCTTCCTAAGTGTGTATGGCCTCCCCTTTTCCACGCAATCAAAAATCTCATAAACTAGGTTCTTATCCTAATTTGGTAACAAATTTTCAGGGAGAAATAGACCTTAGCAAGTCACTTGGTATGGATCTCTTTTTGCTTGCCAGTGTAGTAAGGATATTGAAATATATTTATTTTTAGGTCTCTTCCAGCTTTACAATTTTCAGATTATATGAATAGAGAAGTAGTTTTGAATTATACTATTCACCTTTTTACAGAAAGCTATTTTTAACCTTCATGAAGCTTTGATGTTGTTCAGTTGCTCAGTCTTGTCCGACTCTTTATGAAACCATGGACTACAGCACACCAGGCTCCCCTGTCCTTCACAGTCTCCTGGAGCTTGCTCAAACTAATATCCACTGAATCGGTGATGCCATCCAACCATCTCATCCTCTGTCATCCCCTTCTCTTCCTGCCTTCAATCTTTCCCAGCATCAGGGTCTTTTCTAATTAGTTGGCTCTTGGTATCAGGTGGCCAAAGCACTGGAGCTTCAGCATCAGCCCTTCCACTGAATATTCAGGATTGATTTCCTTTAGAACTGACTGGTTGGATCTCCTTGCAGTTAAAGGGACTCTCAAGAGTCTTCTCCAACACCACAGTTCAAAAGCATCAATTCTTTGGCCCTCAGCCTCCTTTATGGTCCAACTTCCACATCCATACAGGACTACTGGAAAAACCATAGCTTTGACTAAATGGACATTTGTTGACAAAGTAATGTCTCTGTTTTAATGTGCTATCTAGGTTTGTCATAGCTTTTCTTCCAAGGAGCAAGCGTCTTTTAATTTATGGCTGCAGTCACTGTCTGTAGTAATTCTGGAGCCCAAGAAAATAAAGTCTGTCACTGTTTCCATTTCTTCCCCATCTGTTTGCCATGAAGTGATGGGAACAGATGCTATGATCTTAGTTTTCTGAATGTTGAGTTTTAAGCCAACTTTTTTACTCTTTTCTTTCACTTTCATCAAGAAGCTATTTAGTTCGTCTACGATTTCTGCCATAAGGGTGGTGTCATCTGCATTTCTGAGGTTATAGATACTTCTGCCGGCAAGCTTGATTTTAGCTTGTGCTTCATCTGGCCTGGCATTTTGCATGATGTGGTCTACATGTAAGTTAAATAAGCAGGGTGACAATATACAGCCTTGACTTATCCTTTCCCAATTTTGAAGTAGTTTGTTGCTCTATGTTCAGTCTAACTGTTGCTTCTTGACCTATATACAGGTTTCTCAGGAGGCAGGTAAGGTGGTCTGGTATTCCCATCTCTTGAAGAATTTTCCAGTTTGTTGTGATCTACACAGTCAAAGGGTTTGGCATAGTCAATAGAAGAGAAGTAGATGTTTTTCCAGAATTGTCTTTCTTTTTCAACGATCTAACAGATGTTGGCAACTTAATCTCTGGTTCCTCTGCCTTTTCTAAATCTGCTTGAACACCTTTTATTTGCCAAGAAATCAAGTATTTATTCAAAAATAATAGAAAATCCAATCTACAAATTGACTTCTACAAATAACAGAAAAGCATGCTGGGTATAGATCATGATAAGGCTTCTGCATCATATTTGTATAATCACACACAGATTTCTTAACTAAATGAGGTCACTAAGGTTATGCTGTGATTTTCAATATTAAGTGAGCAAAGGGCACATTCTGTGAATTTCCAGGGTTGATTCTGCACAAGTAGTCATTTTGCATATACAGCAAGCTGTGTCTATTTAAGGACAAAAATCCATTCACCAAAGTCACCTTTACAAATTTTTAGAAATGTGTAAGTTTCAGCAGTGCTTACAGTATACTAGATTGATTAGATTTTTTAAAGACACTTTGAAATTTTGCACGTAGTTTTGAACTAAGTGCAAATGTACAAAGCAATGGATGAGGCTGAGCGTACCTTTTCTGTGCTGATTGCATCAGGCTTTGTCTTAGACAAAGCTGCAAAGAGGGTCATTAGCTCCTAAAGGAGCAATTAGGTAAAAGTGCTGTAATTTGCCAAATGTATAATGTATGATGCTTCTGGAAGGGTTTCACTCTATGAAAAACGGGTCAAAATAATAACAGATGTTTCTTAAAGGGACATTAACACAAGTCAATCTTTCTGTTTTTCTTTGTTCATATATATCTAAAGCCCATTTCCTATTGGTTGTTATATTGTCCAATTTAGAGATTTTCATTAGATTATTATATCTTGCTTCAGAAACACAAATGTTTAGTTAGTGCTGATGGAAATATAAGATTACAGAATTTTCTAATTTTATGACCCGAATTCCCTGTATTATCTTTTTCTTTAAGGCAGCCTTTCCAATACAATACAAAAAGTTCTGAGGTCATTAACTCTTTACACGTGCAAAAACACTCTTATCACCTGATAAGCATGCAGAACACTTCAAAGTTACTAGTCATCTCATCAAGCCATTCCAGCATTCCAGACTGGAGATTCCCTGCTAGAGGGACTTAAAAGTGTGTGAGCCACGGGGAGCTCAACCCGGTGATCTGTGACAAGCTAGAGGGCTGGGAGGGAGGTTCCAGAGGGAGGGGGACAAATATATGCTTGTGACTGATTTGCATTGTTCTATGGCAGAAACCAATACAACACTGTAGAGCAATTATTCCCCGATTAAAAATAAATTTAAAAATAAATCAATAAAAGAATTAAAAAGATGACACACGGTGAGAAAATCGGTAGCGAAAACTCATAGCTCATCTTAGTATATTATCTTTGAAAAGAAGAAGAAAACCATCAGAGACTAAGAAAAAAGCAGAAGATATTCTCAAGATGCCATCACAAGCAGAAGACAAAGTGCCTGGAAGGCAGGGCAGGTGTGCGTGGAGCCGGCTGCGGGAGAGCTGGGGCACAGTTCAGCACAGGAGATTCTCTCAGTCCTGCTCTTTTCCCCTCCTTGGCGAGAAAATACGAAAAGTGAAGAAAGAGGGGATAGGAAACTGCTTTGTACTGAGCTGGACACCCTGTAAAATACTTTGAAGAAATTTCATCATTTGGTCATCACAAGGCCCCAGGGATATGTGCGTGCTCAGTTGCACAGTTGTATCTGACTCTTATCGACTTCATGGACTGTAGCCCACCAGGCTCCTTTTTCAGGCAAGAATACTGAAGTGGGTTGCCATTTCCTTCTCAAGAGGATGTTTCCAATCGAGGGATCAAGCCCTCATCTCCACAGTCTCCTGCATTGGCAGGTGGATTTTTCACCACTGTGCCGCCTAAGAGATATGTGGTAGTCCTCATTTCACAGATGCCTCCAACAAGTCATCTATTTATGTCTAGGTAAGTAACTGATCCAGTTATATGCCATTCTGTTGACAAGTGACACCTACAGACTTTGTCCATTTCACCACACTGTCTCCCAGAGAAAAAGGCTGAGGAGTCTTGTGTACAGGCACTGCAGCATTGTATGATATCACTTTTGGGCGTGTGTGTGTGCTTAGTCGCTCAGTCATGTCTGAGTCTCTGCGACTCCATGGATCATAGTCCACCAGGCTCCTTTGTTCATGGAATTCTCCAGGCAAGAATACTGGAGTGGGTTGACATTTCCTTCTCCAAGGGATCTTCCCCACCCAGAGACTGAACCTAGGTCTCCTGCACTGCAGGCAGATTGTTTATCACAGAGCCACCAGGTAAGCCCTATCACTTTTATATAGAATCTAAAAATCTATACAAATGAATGCATGTGCAAAACAGAATCAGTCTCACAGATATAGAACACAAGCTAGTGGTTACCAGATGGGAGAGAGAAGTGGGGAGGGGCAGTTTTGGGGCAGGGAATTTAGAGACACAAAATATTATATAAAACAGATAAGTGAGGAGGCTGTAGCACAGGGAATTACAGCTATTACCTTGTAGTAATTTTTAGTGGAGTATAAGCTGTAAACATACTGAACCACTATGCCTGAAACTAATATACTGTTGTAGACCAACTATACTTTAATTAAATTTTTTAAATTAAAAACAAAGAAATGGAGGATGAGATGGACATGGCTTACTTTTGTTCCAGCATTAAGAAGATATGAACTTGGAGATTTAAGGAGAATAGAGACAATTTCATCTGTGATATACAAATTAGTCTATAATGAAGCTTTCTTTAATCTAGCTCTTATTGACTAGCTGTGGCTGAATAAAATTTAGGCAATCAACTCTTACTGGCTTCAATATACTTTGTCTTTATGTCTGCTTAATTGTCTGCCAGTACCTCCTGACACTGTTTCTCTATCCCTCTTTCTGTCAGTAGTTAGAAATGCACCAGAATGCTACATAAAGGAACCTTCTGTTGATATTTTTTATAAATCCATTTTAAAGCCATTGACTAACACCCCTGGTGGCTCAGACAGTAAAGAACCTGCCTGGAATGTGAGAGGCCCAGATTCAGTTCCTGGGTTGGGAAGATCTCCTGAGGAAGGAAACGGCTACCCACTCCAGTATTCTTGCCTGGAGAATGCCATGGACAGAGGAGCCTGGAGGTCTATAGTACATGGGGTTGCAAAGAGTTGGACATGACTGAGCGACTAACACTATCACCCAATTTGTTTGTCTTAGCTCAGTTCATTTTCATTGAGTTTCTTTGAGAGAACACAGCTCATAAAGCACACAATAATTTGGCAAATCAAATCAATGGCAACAGATATTTATTGAGCATGAATATCCTTGACACAGTTTGAGCAGATATACCTGGTTATGTGAAGATGATGGAGTAAACCAGGAAGCTGATTGCTAAGTAAAGCATCACTAAGAACAATAATGATCTGAAAGGACCTTCTGTCACGAGAGGGCAAATGACCCTGGAGGAGGGCATAACAGCCCATTCCAATATTCTTGCCTGGAGAATCCCCATGAACAGAGGACTGGTGGACTACAGTCCATGAGGTTGCAAAGAGTCGGACATGACTGAGTGACTAACCACAGCACAGCACAGAGGACAAATGAATGGATAGCAAGAGGGGAAGAGGAAGGGTGGAAGGAATTGGGAGATTGTACTGACATATATACACTGCTGCTGCTTCTGCTAAGTCACTTCAGTTGTGTCTGACTCTGTGCAACCCATGGACTGCAGCCTACCAGGCTCCTCCATCCATGGGATTTTCCAGGCAAGAGTACTGGAGTGGGGTTCCATTGCCTTCTCCAATACATACACTACTATTTATAAAATAGATAACTAATGAGAACCTACTGTATAGTACAGAAACTCTAAAGAAAAAAAAAAGTGAGTGTGGCCCCACATCAAGTTCTAGTACAGCATAGGTAAGTATCCACTGGAGCATGGAAGCAAGAAGAACCAAGACTCCAGGCAGTGGGACTCCTGAATTCATGCCTCAACCATGAATTCAGTCTGTTGAATTCAGACTGTTGAAAGGCTGGAGACAATGCAACAGGGTTGAGTAAAAGCGAGGCCAGTTGAGCTGAGGGTAAGCAAGAATGTGCTGTGTGCTCAGTCATGTCCAACTCTTTGTGACCCCATGGACTGTAGCCCACCAGGCTCTTCTGTTCATGGAATTTTCCAGGCAAGAATACTGGCGTGTGTTGCCATCTCCTTCTCCAGGAGATCTTCCTCCTGGTAATGAACCCGGGTCTCCTGCATTGTAGGCAGACGCTTTACCGTCTGAGTCACCAGGGAAGTCCCTATTAGGGCATAAACAATCATCCAAAAGGGGCTGGTATGGCACAGGTCAAATAGCAACTATCCTCAGGTTTTGGCGTCTCTTGTCCAGCACATTTGCCGGACTGATTCAAGGCCTCATCGGCTGAGGTTGGGCTGGAAGGATTAGGAGAGGGCAAAGTTCCCCAGCTTCTCTCTGTTCTGGCTTGATGGGCATTGGTCCTCAGCCAGACTGCACCTCCGGGGGACATGCTTCCCTGGGGAACAGCGGAAGGGGGCTGAGGAATGTGGAGGAGCACAGAGGCAAATAGCTTCTGTCTGATGTCATGCTTCCTGTTAAGTGTGGGTCAGCGAGAACAACAGCCTGCAGGCAGATCCGACCAGGACAGGGACACCCACAGAGTTACTGGGATCTGGGAGTGTGAAAGCTTCCTTAGCTCCGGGGCCTACGCAGATGCGGGAGAGGTCATGCCAGGTCAGTGACCATGGCACCTGGTGCTGAGATCACCTTTCAGGGTGACCTTTCAAAGCTGGGGTCATGAAACCAAATTAGGGTGCGACACTGGTGATGCCAGCTCACCAGCCAGGTAGTGGCCCCTGAAGAACGTGCTAAGCAAGATTTTCCTGTATTCCTCATTCCAGCCCTTTCTTGGGGCTTGCTGAGCACTGCTTGGTCCATCTCTGCCTGACTGTTACTTACACAAGGTTTTGAAAGTTATTTTAAAACATTTTAGCTTATCTTGGGTTGGCCAAACAGTTTGTTCAGATGATGTTATAGGAAAACCCAAATGAACTTTTCAGTCAACTCAACATGTATTTTTATCCCTATCAAAAGCTTTTACATTAAATATGTTTAAATTAAATGTTTTCTGAGTGTCTACTGTGTACAGATCACTCACTATCAATGAAAAGAAAGATCTTGACCTGCTCACCCACATACATTTTCAATCAATCACATGTGATCGTCTATATCATCCCTTCTTCTTCCCACATGATACAGGCTCCTAGGGAGATTTGAAAAAACTAACCATTTTGACCAGCCTGAAATTTAAAACAAAATTTTTAATTAAAAAAAATCAGTCTGGACAAGTGTGGGGGTTTTTGAAAAGCAAATTCATATTTTCAGAGATCTCTTTGCTTTCATTTGCCAAGCAGCCCTAAGAATGTCTGGGTTTGGAGAGAAACCTAGGCTGGTCTGTAAGCATTTCGGGGAGTCTCAGCATTTTCTAGGGAATCTCAATGGGAGAATCCTTCCTTGGACTGGGAGAAGCTGCTAATATCACAGGCATAAGAAGGTTTTTCTCCCCAAATTTTCTTCTTCACCCCATCACCACCACTAGCCTTCACCACACACATACACACGGCTGAGGAGACAGCAGATTTTATTCAAATGTAAGGCCAAAGTGGGGGCTTCCTTGGTGGCTCAGTGGTATAAAATTTGCTTGCCAATGCAGGAGACTTGATTTTGATCCCTAGGTTGGGAAGATTCCTTTGGGGAGGAAATGGCAACCCACTCCAGTATTCTTGCCTGGAGAATTCCATGGACAGAGGAGCCTGGTGAGCTACAGTCCACAGGACTATAAGAATCAAACATGACTTAGCAGCTAAACAATAACAGGCAAAAGTGACTCATCCACTTATATCTAATCAAATAGAATCACAGGCAAGGATGTAAGAAAGCAACAGAAGAATGAGGCAGCATGTCATGACGACCCAACCAGAATACTCTAAACCGGGGAGTACGGAAGGCAGACAAGCACTTCAAAAGTCAAAGTAGAGCCTTGCTTTCTGAGGGCTGAATGGCAACTAAAGGAAGCAGCTGGCCTTGGTGTGGCTAGTGGAAGGCAGAAAAATAGAAAGGAAAGGCAAAAAAGCCCATATTCAGGCAAGGCTGGCAATTAAGGAAAACAAAAAGAACTTGAAAGAGGCAGATCAAAGCTGTGAGCCTGTAGCAAGCACAGAGCAATGCTGAGATGGTGTAAGTTATAGTTTACCCAGTCTCCGCAACCGGTGCTTTTCAAAGTAAATTAATTAATGTAGGAAGGAAAATGAGAATATGTTGATTCTATTGATACAATGCAATTAAAATCAGTCTCCAAATCTGAAAAAAAAAATCATAGGCTCATTAGCTTATTAACATTTTTACTTTGAGTAGAAATAATCTTTCAGAGGGAACATGTCATAATATCCCCTTCTGCACACGTGGGTTCTGCCATTAATTAACTGACTGTCAGCATCTTCCAAAGGATTGCTGCCGCCGGCCTCGGTACAGGCTGTGCTGTTGGAAGAAAGGGGCGGAACCATGGTGTTCCACCACCCAGAACTTGTGGTAATGGCGCTCCTATTACAATATCCTCTGAATTGGAAAGGACCAAAAATGCCTCTTGTGAAGAGACTTAATGGGGGTACATGTAAGACTGCAAGTGGAAAAGAGAGGCCTGGGCACAAAAAGCCCAGAGATGGACAAGCTCCTACATGAATAGTTTTTCCCTAAGCTTTCATCAGAGATGCTGCAGGTCTCAACGTTATCAGCTGTTCACCTTTATGAGACTCTCAAAGGCACCTGACACTACACAGTCGTGTTCCAATTGGGATAGCAAGACTAACCCAAGGGCAACAAGATATTATTCTGATGGTCTGAAGATTAACAAGCGCTTGAAACAAAACAAAGCAAACAAATAAAACCAATCAACCAACCAAACAAAAAACAAAACTTTAGATGAGGACGAGTACAGCTTTCAACCCTTAGAAATGCATCTGCATGTTTCTAGGCTCAGTATTTCCCAAGAGTTCTATTGAAAATGCCCTGTTTTGCTCGACCCTGTCTACCGCTATAAAAGAAACTTTCTATATTGCTGCATACCGTATTTACAAAACATCTCAGAATTATTTACACAGCATCTCAGAATATGGTCTTCAATCCAGGTAAAGCAAGCAAATAATTAAAATCCATGCTGAGTGCTGACCATCTTGAACGCAGTTAAGTGTGCTTACCACAATCACTGCTGTTTTATGGTCACATAAAAATACAGTGCTTACGCGTTATTTGGCAAAACTGCCAAGTTGGTGAAAGGTTCTTTATGAGACAATAAAGAATAAATACAATCAGATAAGAACACGGGAATCGCCACACCGGGTGGTCCAGTATTCCTGAAGTTCTGTTATCTGTTGCCAGCACAACCTCAGCAGGAGAGGGAGGGCTTGGTTGTCCTTCCGCAACTGTATGCCTTGCCCACTTCTTCATCCCAAGGGGCAATCTCTGTTTTTACAGGCTCCTTAGCAGAGTGCACACTCCAAACCTTTCAGCATTACTTTGTTGCTAGGAATGGCTCCGCTTTTCACAAAACTGTTCAAATTCTTTCAGTCTCCATGTATATTTTCTTCTGTTTGTTCAGTTGCTAAGTTGTATTCAACTATTTGCCACCTCATGGACTGCAGCATGCCACGTTTCTCTGTCCTTCACTATCTCCCAGAGTTTGCTCAAACTCATGCCCATTAAGTTGATGATACTATCTAATCATCTCATCCTCTGATACCTCCTTCTCCTCCTGCCCTCAATCCTTCCCAGAATCAGGGTCTTTTCTAATGAGTCAGCTCTTCACATCAGGTGGCCAAAGTATCAGAACTTCAGCTTCAGCATCAGTCCTTTCAATGAATATTCAGGGTGGACTATTCAGGGTGAAATCTTTTAGGATTGACTGGTTTGATCTTCTTGAAGTCCAAGGGACTCCCAAGAATCTTGAGTTCCACAAAAAATGTTGCTATGTAAAACGGTAAGCCAGACAATGAAAAGTTTTAAATCTTCTCTCTCTCTCTTTCTTTTTTGGGGGGGAGGGGGGTAAGAAACTACATAAAAATATCCTAAAGGCATTTTTTTTAGAACAATAAAGCATACTTGGGGGAGGGAGGTTTAGGAGGGAGAGGACATACATATACCTATGGCCAATTCATGTTGCTATTAATACATCAACAGAAACCAACACAATATTATAAAGCAATTATCCTCCAATTAAAAACAAGTTCTCTTTTTTAAAGCATACTTGGAACACTTTAAAGGAATTTACTCAAGAGGGAAAAAATATATAGTCCTAAGAGAACTGAAGATCTCAAATTTGGGGTTTTCAGTAGCAGTATTTGGGCTTGAAATACTTTAAGCTCTAGAACTGAGTCTGTCTCACTTTTCTCAGCAATGATCCCAGTACCTGACAAACAGAGGGTCCTATTCGATCTGTATTTGTTTTTTAAAAATGACTGATATATTAGTACATTCATGTGTAATATCTACATCTATCAGGCCTAGTTATACATGCATTATGGTTTTCTGGAAGCTTTTAGTTTTTCAGTATTTCCCTCTTCTTTCAAAAATTGTCCTATTACTGTCTTAATATGCTTTATATTTTGTGGTGGTTTCTATTACTATCTGATGTTATGTTTACCTGTTTGCTTTTGGCCTGTTTTCCCCCACAAGAATGTGAGCTTATGGTGGGAGTGATTTTGTCTGTTTGCTCAAACATCATGTCAGGTCCTGAAATGGTACCTGGTAGGTATTAGATTGGTTCAAACATAATTGCGATTTTGGACCATGACTTTTAAATCATATCTGGCTCAAACACACCTTTATTAATCAAAATAGGAGCCATTACAATCAACACATTTTTGCCAACAAGAAATAAGTTTTCTCATTCTTGTAGTGTAAAAATCCATGCCTCAGGAACTCTTAGAAAGCATTTTCTGCCTCCTACTGGTTGTGGAAGTGTTTTCCCTGCAAAAAGTTGTTGAGAGGCTTGAAGAAGTGGTAGTCAGTTGATGAGAAGTCAGGTGAATATGCTGGATGAGGGAAAACTTTGTAGCCCAATTCGTTCAACTTTCGAAGTGCTGGTTGTACAACGTTCAGTTGGGCTTTGTCATGGAGAAGAATTGGGCCCTTTCTGTTGATAAGTGCTGGCTTCAGGTGTGGCTGCATCTCATCGATTTGCTGAGCATACTTCTCAGATGTAATGGTTTCACTAGGATTCAGAAAGCTATAGTGGATCAGACGGGCAGCAGACCACCAGACAATGGCCATGTCCTTTTTTTTGGTGCAAGTTTGGCTTTGGGAAGTGCTTTGGAGCTTCTTCTCAGCCAAACCACTGAGCTGAGTTGGTCATTGCCAGTTGTCATATAAAATCCAATTTCTGCACATCACAATCCAATCAATAAATGGTCCCTGGAGAAGGCAATGGCAACCCACTTCAGTACTCTTGCCTGGAGAATCCCATGGAGGGAGGAGCCTGGTAGGCTACAGTACATGGGGTTGCAAAGAGTTGGACACGACTGAGCAACTTCACTTCACTTTGTTGTTGTTGCATAGAATAAGAGAAGATGATACTTCAAAATGACAATTTTTTTGATTTGTGGTCAACTCACAAGACACACACTTATTGAGCTTTTTCAAATAGGAAACTATTTGCTTCATGCCAAATGACTGTAGAATGGTTGATGTTGAGTTCTTCAGCAATGTCTTGTGTCATAAAAGGATCCGTTTCGATGATGGCTCTCAAATGGTTGTTGTCGACTTCAAATGACCAGCCACTGTGCTCCTCATCTTCAAGGCTCTCATTTCCTTTGCAAAACGTCTTGAACCACCATTGCATTGTATGTTCATTAGCAGTCCCTGGATCAAATGTGTTTTTGATGTTGTGAGTTGTCTTTGCTGCTTTACAACCCGTTTTGAACTTGAATAAGAAAATCGCTTGGATTTGCTTTTTGTAATATCATTACCATAGTTTCACATACATATAAAAATACATAGCAAGTAATAAGTCATTAGAAAAAAACATAAAGCAGAAAATGTGCATTAAAATGATATATAGTGAAAGTATTAGCCACTGAGTCATATCTGACTTTTTATGATCCCATGGACTGTGGCTCACTAGGCTTCTCTGTCCATGGAATTCTCCAGGCAACAATATTGGAGTAGGTAGCCATTCCCTTCTCCAGGGGATCTTTCCAACCCAGGGATCGAATCTGGTTCTCCCACATTGCAAGCAGATTCTTTACCACCTGAGCCACTAGGGAAGCCCATGATGTATAACATAAGCACATTTATTTAAGAATGTATTCCAATATCAAATGGCAAAGTTCAACAGTGAAAAACCTCAATTACTTTTGCACCAGCTTGATAATATGCACTGAATAAGCACTTGTTGACTGGTGAAAAAATGGATTTTCATACACATGTTGTCACTGACCCAGTATTTCCCACCAGAGACAAGGAAACAAGGCCAAGTGAAGGGACTAGAGCCCAGTCAGGGCAGCCAAGAGGTCACTGCCCAGCCACCAGCAGGTCACAGATGGCAAATTCTGTGCCTTGCGCTCAGCTCCCTTAATTAGTACCCCTGCCCAAACTCCTTTCACAATGTGGTTCTTATTACTCTATGTATATTCTGACCATTCCAGAACATAAAGGCATTAATTTTGACATTTTATTTCTTTACGTATGGCTATCCTGGGTCTTCTTTGCTATGTGAGGGCTTTCTCTAGCAGTGGCAAGCTAGGGCTGCTCTCTAGTTGCTTCTCATTAAGATGCTTCTTTAGTTACTGCGCATGGGCTCCAGAGCACCTCGGCTTCCATAGCTGTGAAAAGTGGGCTCAGTTGCCCTGGAGCATGTGGAATCTTCCTGGACTTGATCAAATCCACGTCCCCTGCATTGGCAGGTGGATTCTTAACCACTGGACCAATAGGGAAGTTCAATACATTGCTGATTTTTAATTTTAAAATAAAATAATGCTAATAAAGTGTTCTATTTCCTTCTGCTCAATAAGCAGGCAGGCCAGAGAAACTCCAGTCTTCAGACTGACAATTTGTTGCCATGGTAACGATAACAAGTTTGATTTCTTAGGGAAGGTAAAAAACAATTTTCGGTTGTTTTATTTAGAGAATACTTGTTTTTTTATTTTTCCACTTATTTGGGTACAGAAAAAAAAGAGGCTCTCTTACCCTTTAAAAATTTAGTGGTCAGTCATTGTAATTGTTTGATGTTTAATTTTCCCACAAAGACTTCAGACAATGTAATATTTCTCAGCAAGTGGAAGATAGAGCATAACCTTTATTCTATGTGATCAGATTTATTTCCATTTTACAGATGAGTAAAGAGAAGCATCACAATACAGGTTATCTATCTTAGTTTAAAATGAAAATAACTGACCCAAATGATTAAAATTGTAAGCAAAGTAGATCCAATTAGAATCCAAGTGAAGCGAAGTGAAGTCGCTCAGTCGTGTCTAACTCTTTGCGACCCCATGGACTGTAGCCTACCAGGTTCCTCTGTCCATGGGATTTTCCAGGCAATAGTACTGGAGTGGATTGCCATTTAAATATTAAAACTCTGAAAATGTGGTCCTTTTCTTCTTCTCCATTTGGTTTGGTTTTCCAGTGACTACAAAATAGGGAGGCTTAACACAGACACTTATTGGTGAGATGAATGACAAATGGAGAATTGGAAGTGACTGAAGAGAGGGTGAACATTCACCAGTGTTTGCGGTAAATTGGATTATTTTAGACTAGATGCTGTTTTGGGAAGCTATGTATAAAGCTTTTATGGGGGGGGAGTTTCTAGAACATATTCTATACTCCAGGATTAAGGGGTATTCTAATGAGTGGGTGTTTTTTTTTCAATATATGTATGATGTAGGACATAGCACAAAAGAATACTAAAACTGCTTTTTAAAACCATTTATTTGTTTGCTGCATCAGGTCTTCGTTGCAGCAGGCAGGAATCTTTCCTTGAGGGGTGCAGGTTCAGTGGTTGCGCCCCAGGGCTTAGTTTCTCTGTGGAGATGAGATCTTAGTTCCCAACCAGAGATGGAACCAGGGCCCCTGGTGTTGCAGAGCAGATTCTCCACCACTGGATGGCCAGGGAAGTCCCCATAAAACTGTTTTTCTAGTGGGTGAATTTGAATAATACTGACTTTTATTATCACAGCCTAATACCTATGATTTTTCTTTTTTCAGGTTCAGTCTGCCTTTCCTGATATGTTTTACAATTTTGGGGGGTATTGATCACGCTTTCTTATTTGTAGGAAATAGTCAAGAAATGCTTCTCACGTTATCACTTTCTCTAATAAATATGAAAGTAATCAAAATGTTTCATTTTTATTGAAAAAGAATGTTTATTGAAAGACTATTAGTTCTACTCTGAAAATAATACACATTCATTTTGGAGAAATGGGAAATAACACAAAATAAAATTAAAATTTGTTATCTTCCAACCTGGAAGTAGCTTACACTAATAATATTTAGTAAATTTAATTCACTTATTTCTTCTTGATTTATATAAAATATGCCCTTTAGAAAAACCTAACCCATGATTGCCATCTTGCTCTGTATCCAGCTTCACTCATTTGACAACAGTTAAATGAGGTACATTTAGGTACAATTAGCACAATATAAAAGCAAGGAAGGAAAATAGAACACCTTATATTTTAAATTAGAATGACTCACAAACATGTGCAATGTTCTTTCTAAAATGTATTTTTAAAACCACTCAGCTATTATTAAATTCTAATGCAATAATCAGAAATGCCTGAAGCCCTGCTCTGAAGCACAAAAACAAGGATCATCTTCAGGTGTTGCTATGCACTTTCACATTCTATCCTGCTCTTCTTCCTACTTCAATTGCAGTTTGTCCTCTGTCAAGGAGGCCCAAGTACAAGGAAGTGGCACAGAGCGGCTGAACTCCTCCCATCACTTCCTTTCCTCCCAAGACGCAGCTGTCTGCTTTATCTCCAATAAGACACTGCTTCTCAGCTTCTTTCAGTCCTTCAACACTTCCCCGAACAGAACTCCCATCAGAATAATGAACATCGCCAATGCAACAGCTCTCTCTCGTACAGCTACATCTTCTCTTTCACTGTATTAGTTTCCAGGACTTCTTTTATTGCCTGCTTTTTGACTTGGCTTATTTATTTGTTCTATATTTACAGCAAAAGCTTTGATATGCTTTAATGTAATGAAATGATTGAATCAAAATCTTCAGTTTATAATAGAAGGTAATATTTTATTGCATTGCTTTATTTCTAAAAAGAAATTCAGTTTTCCAACAAATCAATAATATAATAAATGAAATAGGGACTTCCTTGGTGGCCCAGTGGTTAAGAATCCACCTTCCAGTTCAGGGGCTGAAGGTTCAATCCCTGGTCAGGGAACTAAGATACCACATGCTGTGAGGCAACTAAGCCTGTCAGCTGCAACTACTGACCCTGTGCACCACCGTTAAGAAAGAAGCCTTCACACCTCAGCAAAGGATCCTCTGCAGGGCAGCTAAGACCTATTGCAGCCAAAATAAATGAAAATTTTTAAAAAGGAATAGAAGTTAGTGGCTTAAAAGTAAAAGAGCTGGTTTTTGTTGTTGTTGTTGTCATTCTTAGCACTTTTAAATTTCATATCAATTTAGCATATGAAACAGAAAGTGAAACATTTGATTTCATTGTTAGTTGACCAACCACCATGCATGCCTGGTACTACCTCAGGCTAGTGGTGGTTTCAGAGGCACTGAAAGCCACACGTCCTGGAGAAACTCCTCAGTGCCAGACAGACCAGGATGGTTCGTCATCCTGAGTCTTGTTCCGTAAGATACATTATATTTATCAGCCTACTGATGTTCATGATGCTGAAGGTATTTTCTAGGGAGTGAAAAATAGTTTAAACAAATCAAATTTTTACCCATATTATAGTTCAATTCCTGCCAAGCATAACAATAGACAATTGTGATCATTCTGGGAGATGTTTTCAGCCCTCTACATATCTTAACAAGAATATGTGATCTGGAAAGTGAAAGTTGTTCAGTTGCGTCCGACTCTTTGTGACTCCATGGACTATACAGTCCATGGAATTCTCCAGGCCAGAATACTGGAATGGGTAGCCTTTCCCTTCTCTAGGGGATCTTCCCAACCCAGGGATCCAACCCAGGTCTTCTGCACTCCAGGCAGATTCTTTACCAGCTGAGCCACTAGGGAAGCCCAAGAATACTGGAGTGCGTAGCCTATCCCTTCTCCAGTGGATCTTCTCCACCCAGAAATTCAGCTGGGGTCTCTTTCATTGCAGATGGATTCTTCACCAGCTGAGCTACCAGGGAAGCCCATACTGTTTGTTAATTCCCCAAAAGTTCATATGTTGATGCATGCATACAACAATGATTCAATGAAGTTGCACCAATTCCATTTTCCACTGTCCTTTTGTTTCTGGTGACTGTTAGTTCTACTAAACGGAACCAAAACCCCAACAATTCCAAACTTTATGTCTTTCGGACCTGACTTCTTCCCCCAAATCTTTATCACTGGAGTCTCTGCTGTTGCTGCTGCTAAGTCGCTTCAGTCGTGTCCGACTCTGTGTGACTCCATAGACGGCAGCCCACCAGGCTCCCCCGTCCCTAGGATTCTCCAGGAAAGAACACTGGAGTGAGTTGCCATTTCCTTCTCCGATGCATGAAAGTGAAAAGTGAAAGTAAGTCGCTCAGTTGTGTCCGACTCTTAGCGACCCCATGGACTGTAGCCCACCAGGCTCCTCCGTCCATGGGATTTTCCAGGCAAGAGTACTGGAGTGGGGTGCCACTGCCTTCTCCAGCTTTAACATTTCCTGTATTTCTCCAAAGCTGCTTCTCTGCACCAATGCAAGTCATCCAACGAGAGGCCTGAGAAAGAGCACTCTATTTGGTGGAGCCACACCTCTGAACATCTGCCATTCTTCTGCCTATTGGTAGAAAATAATGTACGCCTGGAAGGCTCCTTCTCTCTCACTTCTTTAGCAGATTTTGCTAGCAATCTGTCCTTACGCACTGACCTCGGTGCTCCATTTCTAACAGAGTGCAATATGGAGGCTGCCCATTAATTCATCCTGGGGTTGAAGACTTTGAGTCACATACTTGTCAACATCTTGATGTGCAATCATATTTGTTAATATGAAAATTCATCACCGTTCTCACACAGGGCACAGAAACATTTCATAACAGCAAGGAAAAGGGGTTTTATGAATTAAGAAAAATACTGAGATTTCTTTCTCAGCTTGTACTAGTTTATAACTTGCACCCAGGAAACCCCAATGCTAAAGCTCATTGCTTGAACATCTGGAAAATGCGCTCTCACTGATTTTGGTTAACTTCTCCCATATCCCATAATGCATGGCAGTTTCCTAACTCCACATTTAATCTCATTTGTAGATTTGGAAGGCACTGTGACATTTCTCATCCTGATAAAAATATCAAAGACCAAGTTTTTTTTTAAACTTACTAGACACAGTTTTGAATTTAAATAGAGACCATGATTTGAATGGTGACTAACATAATTACTGTGGGGCCATATTTTATTTTTAGAAAATACTTCAAGAGAAAACCAAAGACATTTTGGAATTAATTAAGCACCTCAGATTAAAGAGGCATAATTTTAATGCATCAATCTAAAAAAGATAAGTGGAACATTGTTTTGAAATATTATTTTTAAAAATGTAGAACTCTCAAAAAAAAAAGAACCTCAGAGACATGTTGTAAATAATTAGATTGCTTAAAATCTGTCAGTTTATAAATATTATGTGAGGATTATGTTGGCTTCATATGGTTCTTTGAGGATTTGAATTTTCTCTGCAATGTTGGTGGTAGATGCATAAATAAGATTATATATCATATCAGGTTGTAACAAGAAAGGCAATGTGGCTTCATATTTCATCTTCTGGACTTTTCTAGCCAGTTAGATACAGGTATAAGGTTTAGTTCTGCCTCTTACTAACTGAGCCACTTTGGACAAATTACCAAATCTCTTTATGCCTTAGTTTTTCACATCTGAAAAATGGGGATGCTCTCATGAGAATTACATGAAATAATGTACAAAAAGCATGTAACACAATGTTTGGCATCTATTAAGCACTCAGCAAATGACAGACATTGTTACTAGGTTCATTAATCATCAGAGATACTGAAATGTTGCACAATGAAAGCAACACTTTCTCTCCCAGGAATGTTCTCCCCAGCTTATGATGGTGGATAGCCCAACCAGAGTTCCAGGTACATGTCAAATGTCTTTTTATCCAAGAAACCTTCCCTGATTCCCTCAACTATATATGAACATTAACTCTTACATATCCTTATCAGTGGCCTAAAGTAAAATCCCCCAATACACAGAGGCATTGGTATTCATAGCTCTTTGTGCTCTTACCACCTTGTGGGTAGGGGTTCTATTTCCCTCATCTTAGTGTTCCTCATCCTCCAAGCTCCTAATGTCTAAGAGAGATGAATGTAGACAGCTAGGAGTCCGAGTAGCATATATGTGCAAAGAAAGTAGCAGAAACAAAGCTGCCAACGTTCAGAGGAGGGAGGTGATAAGAAAATGTCTGTCTAGAGGAAGTCGTTTTTAAGTGGGACAAAAAGGCTGAAGAGAATTTCAAAGAAGAGAAATAGAGAGAAGGCAACTTGATGAAGAAACATGTGAACCACAAACTAAGTCAGTTTGATCACAGCAAGTTGAGTTTGTGATGGGCAGGAGGTCATCCCCAAAGAGAGATGCAGTCTGATTGCAGAGAACCCTAAAGGGAAAGCAAAGGAGGCTGGATTTTGTTTTGGGGTCAGTAAGAAGTTGTCAAAGCTTGGGGACCAGGAAGTGAGGGAAAGTAAGTCAGTTTGGTCACAGCAAGTTGAGTTTGTGATGGGCAGGAGGTCATCCCCAAAGAGAGATGCAGTCTGATTGCAGAGAACCCTAAAGGGAAAGCAAAGGAGGCTGGATTTTGTTGTGGGGTCAGTAAGAAGTTGTCAAAGCTTGGGGACCAGGAAGTGAGGGAGAAGAGATGCCAGCTGCTGGCATCGTGACCTTCCAACTTTGTACTCATTAACACCTGTATAAACTTGCTAAAGATCTTCAAATTATCTGTCCCATTTCTGTGTCTTCAAGGCACAGTTATGCTGCATGCTAAGTCTGGACAGTATGTAAAGCTAGTAGTCAACCACAGCTCTTGTTTCTGCAATAGAGAATAAATTTCTGTTTTGTTTAACAGCAGAGGTTTGGGAGGTAAAATGTCATGGATTCAAATCTTAGCTCTGTCAGTTATGAAAGAATGATGTCAAGAAATTACTTAACCACTCTAAAGCATAGTTTCCTCACCTCTAGATTAAGTAGTTATATTAACTCACAGAAGTTAAATGCCATGCAGGTAAAGAACTTAAGAGAGATTGCAGAAAATGCTCATATGACTCTATGATTCATCACTCCTCTATCTCACCTCTCTGGTTCTTTAAATCCCTGGTTTTCTTTGGCTTCCAGCTTTTGATACTATTTCTAATTCCCCATCATGTTTGACAATATGATAGGGCTTCCTCCTCCAGTATCAGGGACATTGCAAGTATCCACTTCAAAGGGCTATGCCTAACAGTATAATAAAGGGACTGTTTGCTCAGACGGTAAAGCCTCTGTCTGTAATGTGGGAGACCTGGGTTCAAGTCCGGGGTTGGGAAGATCCTCTGGAGAAGGAAATGGCAATCCACTCCAGTACTATTGCCTAGAAAATCTCATGGACATAGGAGCCTGGCAGGCTGCAGTCTATGGGGTCTCAAAGAGTTGGACACGACTGAGTGACTTCACTTACAGAGATAAGGACTGGGTTAAGAAGCAAAGGATGGTGGAACACCAATGAATGAGAAATCACAATCATCTTTAAAGTAGAAGGAGGAGCAATTCCACTCTTGGGCATATATCTGGAGAAAATCATAATTCAAAAAGATACATGCACCCCAATTTCACTGCACCAGTGTTTATAATAACCAAGCCATGGAAGCAACCCAAATATC